>CM033724.1:45112213-45302591 GCA_019671005.1 Hibiscus mutabilis | reverse complement strand
AACTATAATGCTTATGAGTGTGTACGGAGTTGTGTGCAAGTTGATTTTTCGGATTCTATGCAAACAATAGGTTTTCAAATTACTTCATTGGGTTCTTTTTAACATGTTTTAACTAGAGCCAGTTTTGGGCACTTCTAGTGTTTAGTTTTCTTAAGTTAATTTATTCGACTAGAGCTGGTTTGAGGCACCTCTAGCGATCAAAATTTTAAACACATACTAGAGCGATTTTGGGCACCTTTAGTGATGAATTTTTTTAGCACACGCTAGAGCCAATTTGGGCACCTCTAGCATTCATCCAATTTTTATTCTAATCCCCCAATTTGTTAATTATCAACCTAAGTTCACTAGAATTCCTTAAATCAATCAAACCACAACAGTGTTTCATCAAAATTAGCATCATAGTAAAATTCTAAGTTTTTCCATGGTTATCCTACAATAAAAATTCTATCAATTAAGTGCATTGGCAAAGTCATCATCGGATATTCATCAAATCTAAGCAATTCTTGTTCCAACTAAAGGCATGGAGCAAATTTATGTATCTAAATGTAATACTTAAGATGAATGTAACTAAACATGGTAACTACTAATAACAATCCCCCCAAAACTCGAGTGAGGCATTGTCCTCAATGCATGCATTAAAGAAAAATAAAACTAACGAAAAATAAAATGCATACGAGGACTAACTCTGAGAGTTTGTCATCGTAGATGATTAGTTTCCTTTTGGTCGGTGTCTTGATTCTCTTGCTTGAGCGTGATGGTTGTTTTCTTGTTGCCGGTGGTGGAATCGATCCTCGTACGGGGTTGTCCTCATCGTCCTCTTCATCAGTGTCATTGGCTTTTCGCTTGGAGGATTCAATTGGTGCGGTCTTTGTTGGTGCAATGGAGGACTCGTCGAATCTGAAAAATCAGAAAATGATTCCGTAGGAGTTGATTGGGCATAGGTGCTTTACCTTTGGCTTTTGCGGTGGTTGCGGGATGTCTTTAGCTTTGGTTGCCGTGGCATCTTGAGGGTTGGTTACCGTGGCGTCGGCTTGTGCGAGCCACGATGTAGGTTGTCGTGGATTGCTGCTTCATTAGTTGCGGGGCAAGGATCTCGGCGGGAAAGATTGGGAACGGCACGCGATTGTCCGGGTACTTTTCTAGGATGACTTGGGTGATGGCATTGTTGTGCTCCTTCATGTACCGCATGAACATTAGTTGCCGGTCTTCAATTTGCCTTAGGTGGCTTGCCAATGGGTGCAAGAGTGCTTCAAAGTGTCCCGGTGTTGATGGTCGAGTTGCCCGGGTGTTAGGTGCTTGGGCATTAGGGATTGCCAGGGCGGCAGGAGTTGTCGCGGCAATTGGAGGCCTTGAAGATTTTCCCGGTGCCTCTCCCATTAGCTTTTGGATTTGTGCTTGATTCAAACCGGACTTTGGTAGGGCATTTTCATCAGTGGACTCACTTGGGACATGCATCTCCTTGCAAAGATTAGAAATTAAGGAAGGGAAGAAAAGAGAACCCTTATCTTTTGAGCTGCATACAAAAATCTCATCGCAAATAATTTTTCCAATGTTAATGATGCGATTATGCAAAATAGAATGTATGAGCAAAAGACGTGGTATATCAATGGTAGTATTGTGTGTGGTGGGCATTAAAAAGTTTTAACAAACTTATTACATAGTTTTGCCTCAGGTTTAAGCCGAAGGCGATTTACCGTGCCCTTGTATTTACCGTCGTTCCAATGAGTTCTCGGTTGAGTGAGTTCTTGAAGCACCTTGTCGAGTTGCATGGGAGTGATTTGATCAACGAAGGCTTGATGCTCATCCTTCTCAATGTAAAGCCCATAAAAGGTGTTGACGTTTTTGGGACTTATGAGTATGGCCTTGTCACGAACAAAAACATAAGGATTATCCGGGTTAGGTGAGTGAGCATAGAATTCTCTTACCCATGAGATGTTACCCGGTTCCGGTTGATGGCAAAAGATTTGCCAATTTTGATGTGCAATCCTCTCGAAGATGAATGGTTCAAGGCCGAAATCTTGATGAGAGTTGGAGTATTCAAAGCCTTGTTCTTCATGAATCTTCCGGCTTTCAAACTTGGATTGAAATCTTTCTTGAACCACCGGAGTAGCAAACTTCTTGTATCTTGGTTCTTTGGAGGAACTTGGATGAACTAAAAATTTAATCTTGGATGCCATGGATGGTCTTGGTTGTGAGTTTTGTAAAAACAAATAAAAGAAAAGAAACTAAAAAGTTGCAAGATAAAAAGTAGGAATAGGTTAAGGGTGATGGGTTTTATAAAAAAGATAGGTGGTGAATATGGTGGGTGGGATTAGGGGAAAACGAAAAAGGGTTTAGGGTGAGGAGAAGTTGACGACAAGGGGTTGTGATTAGGGTAAATTGGAGGCTTTATATAAGCCTTAGATTCAGCCCTAGTTTCCTTGTTGAAGATGTTTTCCTACTTGGATTAAAATTCCTCTTTATCTTGAACTTTTTTTCCTACAATTCAAAAACAAATCAAATAAGGATTAAAGATAAAAGAAAATAAATAAAGATATATAAAGGGATTCTTGACTTAAAAAAATAAAATCTATCCTATAAAATTAATAATAATCGGAAATAATAAATAAAAAAAATAAAAATTCGAAAAAAATAAAATAAAAAATAATAATCAAAAAATAAAAATAATAAAAGAAAAATAAATAAATAAATAAATAAATATCAAAGGGAGAGCATGCTCATGCATCTCCTAAGTTGACCACTTCTTTGTTACGTTCCACATGGGCACCATTGTAGTGTTTCAATCTTTGTCCATTAACTTTGAATTCATGTTTGTCAGTGATGGACTTGATTATCACGGCACCATGGGAGAATGGTTTGACAACTTCGAATGGTCCCGACCATCTTGATTTCAGCTTTCCCGGGAAAAGTCTTAGCCGAGAATTGAATAAGAGAACTAGTTGCCCTGGCGTGAATTGTCGCGGCAATAGTTTCTTATCATGCCATTGCTTTGTTTTCTCCTTGTAGATTCGTGCATTGTTATAGGCGAGTGCACGGAATTCTTCTATCTCATTGAGGTCCAACAAACGCTTTTGTCCGGCACTTTCTCAATCCATATTCACGGTCTTGATTTCCCAATATGCCTTGTGTTCGATTTCCACCGGTAGATGGCATGTTTTGCCATAGACAAGTCGGAAGGGGGGACATACCTAAGGGTGTTTTGAATGCGGTGCGATATGCCCAAAGTGCGTCATCTAGTCTTAATGACCAATCCTTCCTAGAGGGATTTACAACTTTCTCGAGTATAACCTTCAATTCTCGGTTGGAAATTTCTGCTTGCCCGTTGGTTTATGGGTGATATGCCGTGGCGATCTTGTGTGATATGCCGAAGCGTTGCAACATCTTGGCAATTAGTTTGTTGTCAAAATGCTTGCCTTCGTCACTGATAATTGCTCTCGGCATCCCAAACCATGTAAATATGTTTTTTCTGCAAGAATCATTGCACGGTCTTGGAATCATTGTTAGGAACTGCAGCTGCCTCAACCCATTTAAACACGTAGTCGACGGCAAGTAGAATGTAGAGGTTGCCGAATGAAGATGGGAAAGGTCCCATAAAATCGATCCCCCATACATCGAACAATTCCACCTCGATGATGTTCTGGAGCGGCATCTCATGTCGTCTAGAGATATTGCCCGTCCTCTGGCAGCGATCACATTGCTTGTAAAAGTCTTGGGCATCTTTGTACAATGTTGGCCAATACAAACCGGATTGCAAAACTTTGGCCGCGGTACAAGTTCCTCCAAAATGTCCTCCATAGGGTGAAGAATGGCATTGCCGGAGTACATTATGTTGCTCTTCTTCAGGGACACATCGGCGTATAACCTGATCTGCACATTGTTTAAACAAAAGAGGCTCATCCCAAAAGTAATGCTTAGCATCATGGCGGAACCGCTTCTTCCCTTGGTGAGTAATGCCATAAGGTAAAGTACCACAAACAAGGAAATTAACTAAATCCGCATACCAGGGTATTCTCGAGGCATGTGCTGCTGTGGCGACTGCTCCCAGAATTGTCGAGGCGTGCGCGTCAAAGACTGTTGCGGCGTCGAGGGTTGCCGAGGCGTGCGCGTCCATGGTTGTCGAGGCAACTAAAATTTTTTCATCCGGGAATGCATCGCATATCTCTAGATCTGCGTCCTCCTCCATGTTGCGTTCTAAACGTGATAAGTGATCAGCCACTTGATTTTCTGTTCCTTTTCTGTCCTTAATTTCAATATCAAATTCTTGTAAAAGTAATATCCAATGAATCAAACGAGGTTTAGCATCCTTTTTAGCAAATAGGTATTTGATTGCCGAATGGTCCGTATGAACAATTACCTTTGTACCAATCAAATAGGATCGAAACTTGTCAAGTGCGAAAACTACAGCTAGTAACTCTTTCTCCGTTGTTGTGTAATTCACTTGAGCACTATTAAGAGTTTTACTAGCGTAGTATATCACATGGAAGGTCTTACTGTGCGTTGGCCTAGGATTTGCTCCTACCGCGAAATCACTTGCATCACACATGAGCTCAAAGGTAACGTCAATCTGGTGGAAGCGACAATGGGTGTCGAGGCAAGCTTTTTCTTTAGGGTTTGAATGCTTGGGTGCAAGAATCATCAAAATCGAAGATTTTATCTTGTTCAAGAAAATTGCACAAGGGTTTAGTGATTTTAGAAAAATTATGAATGAACCTCCTGTAAAAACCTGCATGTCCAAGAAAACTTCGAATTCCTTTAACCGAACTTGGTAGGGGTAATCTCTCGATCACGTCCACCTTGGCTTTGTCTACTTCAATTCCCTTGGATGAAATCTTGTGGCCGAGCACTATTCCTTCATCTACCATAAAATGGCATTTCTCCCAATTGAGGACTAAATCAGTTTCCTCACATCTTGCCAACACCCTCTCTAAATTGCCGAGGCAGCTGTCGAAGTCATTACCAAAAATAGAAAAATCATCCATGAAGATCTCAAGGAAGTCTTCGACCATGTCTGAAAAGAGTGCCATCATGCATCTTCGAAAGGTTGTCGGGGCGTTACACAATCCGAACGGCATCCTTCAGAAGGCATAAGTACCGTATGGGCATGTGAAGGTTTTCTTTTCTTGATCTTCTAGTGCTATGGTAATTTGATTGTAACCTGAATAACCATCAAGAAAACAATAAAAGGGTTTACCTGCAAGACGGTCAAGCATTTGATCAATAAAGGGTAATGGGAAGTGATCTTTCCTAGTGGCTTTGTTTAGCTTTCGATAATCCATACAAACCCTCCAACCGGTCTGATCCTGGTTGGAATGAGTTCATTGTTTTTATTACTTACCACCGTTATACCTCCCTTTTTCGGTACACATTGTACGGACTTACCCAATACTATCGGAGAGATAGGGTATATAATCTTTGGCGTCAAGCCACTTGATGATTTCTTTCATTACAACCCCTTTCATGGCATGATTCAGTCTCTCTATGCCTCAATTGAAGGTTTGTGATCATCTTCCAACAAAATCTTGTGCATATACCTTTGTCGGGCTAATTCCCTTCAAGTCGGCAATTGTCCACCCTATTACCTTTTGTGTAGCTTCAACATCTTATCAGCTTCTTTTCTGCTTTCAGGCTGTAACTTAGAAGAAATAATTACGGGTAATGTATTATCGGTTCCTAAGTATGCATATTTTAGTTGCTCGGCAATTGTTTCAACTCAAGAATTGGTGGTTGTTCAATAGAGGGTCTTTCGAGTTTACCTTCCTTACGAGTAATCCGGTGGTTCAAAGTATGTACCTGGTCGATTGACTAGCCAATTTGCCTCTTCTTGTTGTTCCTCATCGACCGGTTCTTCATACTCTTCAGGTTCCTTTTGATCGGCAATGTAGTTGCCGAGGCAACTAAATTCCTCGTCGAAGTTAAACTCTGCCGTGGCATGAAGAAGTTGGAATTCTTCTGGATCATCGGCATGCCTTAGTGTTTGGAACACATTTAGTTTAACTTGCTGGTCATTCACCCTCATTGTGAGTTCAACCTTTTCAACATCGATCAAGGTTCTCCCTGTTGCTAGGAATGGTCTCCCGAGAATGATGGGTGCATGCTCATCTGCTTCACAATCCAAAATAATAAAGTCGTGGGAAAAATAAATTTATCAACTTTTACCCAGTATGTCCTCGATTTTTCCCTCTGGATGCACATAGGATCTGTCTGCTAGCTGTAGCATAACTGTTGTAGGACTTGCCTTCCCGATTCCTAGTTTCTGGAAAACCGATTTAGGCATCAAGTTTATGCTAGCCCCAAGGTCGCATAGTGCTTTCCCGACATAGTGGTTTCCAATGGAATAGGGTATTGTGAAACACGGGATCCTTCAACTTGGGCGGCATAGGATTGTGCAACATTGCCATGCATCCCTCATTGCGGCAATCTGTTTTCAAACTCTCCTAGCCTTGTTCTTTTGGACACAATGTCTTTAAGAAAACTTGGCATAGTTTGGCATTTGTTCAATTGCTTCCACCAGTGGCAAGTTGATGTGGACTTGCTTTAGGATATCAAGAAACTTCTTGAATTGGTATTCTTGCTTTTGTCACTTCAACCTTTGTGGGAATGGTGGTGGAAGTCGGATATCTTCGATCCTTTCATTGGTTTGGAACCTGATTGACGGCATTGCCGGGACAACTGGAGTTGCCGAGGCGTTATCAACTGGGGTTTCCGAGGCATACTTATTGTAAGTTGCAGAGGCATCTTTATCATCGGTTGCCGAGGCATGCTTATTGCCGGTTGCCGCGGCAATTCCTGGTTCAGCATCTGAGGCTTTGCCGCTAGGTTCATCTTGATCTTTTTGTGGAGTTTTGTTTGATGAGCGGGTTTGAACCTCTCTAAGTTGTTGGCCACTTCTAGTGGTGATCGCCTTACATTGCTCATGGCCAGTTCCTCTTGTGACTTCAGTATCGCTAGGTAAACCTCCTTGCGGTCTAGTATTCAGATTTTGAGCAAACTGTCCAACTTGATTTTCCAATGATTTGATTGCCGCCTCTTGGTTTTGCAATCTCATCTCGGTCCTGTTAATAAAAGCATCAGTTCTTTTTATGAAGTTACTATTCTCAGCCATATAAGATTCAGTTTTCATCATAAAAGCATTTAGAGAATTTTCCAAAGAACTAGATGTTGTTGGTTGTTCTTTTGAAGCTATTTGCCGTGGCATATTCTCACTGGAATCGATGCTTGTGCATTCTGATTGTTACGATTTAGAGCATTGTTGGGATTACTCCATGAAAAATTCGGGTGCTTCTTCCAATTTGGATTGTATGTATTGGACATCATATTGTTGTTCGATTGTAATTCCCCACATAGAAGCTGGATTCGGATTACGCATACATTCAGAAGAATTATGGTTATCACCACATAACTCAAAAAAGAATCCATTACCTTGACTTCATGTGTGTTGTTTGGTTTTTGCATGTTCTGGACCATCTTGGTTAAAGTGGCCATTGTGTGCGAAATTGAATCGATGATCCTAGTTCATGTATTGTGGCTTGGCGTCTAAGTCCTCCTCTTCTAGTAGATGGGAATTGATAATCATTCTTGGCCAGCCTGTTTAGAATTTGCATTGCTTCCTCCGGCGACTTATCTAAGAGTATGTCGTTTGCCGAGGCATCTAGCATCATCCTTGTTGGTGTATTCACGGTGTTGTAAAACATTGTTACTTGAGTCCACACCGGGAATCCGTGTAGGGGGCATTTGTGTAGAAATTCTCTATATCGCTCCCAAGCCTTGTACATGGATTCATCATCTGCCTGCCAAAAAGAAGTAATGCCGTTACGAAGCTTATCAGTCAAATTTATAGGATTAAAACGAGCAAGGAAATCACGACAAATATCGGTCCAAGATGCTATTGATCCGGCAGGAATGCTATTCAACCATGCTTTTGCCCTATCCCTCAGTGAATAGGGGAATAATCTTAATCGTAAGACATCGGGGGTGACTCCGTGTATTTTGAACGAGTTGCAAATCTCGAGGAAAGATTTCAGATGTTGCCGTGCATCTTGATTCTTGAGCCGCCAAATTGACCAATTGTGTTGATCATATTAAACATTACCGGTTTTAACTCAAAGTGGTCGGCCGATTTTCGGGTGCAACAACTCTGGATTAAGTCCATCAAGATCTTCTTCAAGATAGTCTCGAATAGTTACATTTTTGTGCAAGAATCACTCCTCCTCTCCTGCTAGAACATCTTGATTCATATTGTCGTCTTGATTAGCCATTGCTACTCTTATCCTTCGTCTAAGTCTTTGTAAGGTTCGTTCGATTCTGGATCAAAGGGATATTCTGGTGTAGTCGGTCTCATACGGTCATATACCAATGCAAAACCAAAGTTTGTTAGCCCCTTGAATCTTAAACAAGAAAAGCAAAAAGAAAGTGCAAGAAAATAAAAACAAAGTCGCTATTGCCAATCCCGACAGCGGCGCCAAAAACTTGTTGCGTGTAATAAGTGCTACGCAATTGTGCAAGTATACACGTCGCAAGTTATAGTATAAAAGATATTGTCTCCACGAGGATTGGTGCTACTTCAAGAATCTAGTCTCTTACCTTTGTAAAAGTAAAAACACAAATAAAGGATTATAGGAGTTTTAACTAATAACTAATCTAGAAAGCAATAAAGTAAAAGAAAATATGAGATCAAATGAGAGAGAGATAGGCCAAATTATCGTGAGTTGAGGTGTGATAGCCGATTGGATCGTCTTGGTAAAAGAGTGCACGGGCAACTCGGTTGTCGTGGCAACTTACAACGGGGTTGCCTTGGCAACTAATCGATGGTTGCACTGGGCAACTACTTGGGCCACTACTTGGGCGTGCGGGCAGCAACCTTCAAGGTTGTGAGCATTCTTCAATGGTTTCTTCTTATCCCTAAGTCAAAACTCTAGCTACTTGTGCATGCCTTGATAATACATCCTGCGTGAATCAAGGGTGAACAACAACCAATCTTGCGCTCCTCTTAGCCGTTGAAATCCTTAACTTATTCCTAAGCGGATTAATCTTCACCATCAATAGATTGAATAAAGATCATATTCATTTGTTTCTTGAATCTAACTCTCCCGATATTAGATAAATAGATGAAATCACGAGATCCTCTCCCAATTCACTCGCAAACAATAATAAAATCCAAGAATGAATAAACCTTGAATAGAAAAGTGCAAACTCTTAATACCTAAACAAAAACCAATAGTTTCTCACAACCACAAAACACAATAACCATAGCCAAATAGATTTAGTTCATGGCTAGGTTCCAAAGAAACACAAGATAAATAATCCCTAGCATGAACCCAATCGAACAAGAAAGAAAAGGATGAAGAAGGAGGCTTGTCGAAATCCTCCTTGACCTAGATGCTTGTCGAAAATTCTCTCATCTTGCCCTCCTTGGACTTGTCGAAATTCCCCTCTCTTTCTCTCTATGGATTGTTGAAATCTCCTTCTTATTTATAGGGCTAGGTCAAAGTCCTTCTTTGAGGAGGAAGTTAAGTTGGAATTAAATTATCTTTAAAGAATATAATTCTTTATTATAATTATATTCCTACTAGAACTTCTCCTATCTTCTTGGAATTTAATTATTCTTTAATCTCTTCATGGAAATCAAATTCCTTTGGGATTGGGCTTTGCTCCACATCATCTTGGGCTTGTCTAGTCATCAATTTCGACTACCATATCACCTTTGCTCTTTTCGACAATTGCCCTGGCAACTGGCTCGGCGTCTCCTTCATGCATTGCCCTGGCAACTAGTTCGGCATATCCTTCATGTATTGCCCTGGCAACTAGCTCAGCATATCCTTCATGTATTGCCCTGGCAACTAGCTCTAGACTTGCTTTGGCAAGTGATCTTGCATATACACACAAAACACACCAAAGCAGCATCTTTTCCCACAAAAACTACCAAGTTATGTAATCAAGCTCAATGATGGAAGGAAATATGGATTAATGCATGAATGGCTAATTATGCAACTAATATGAGCCTAAGTCTAACAATAATATGAGTAAAAAGGGTAAGAAAAATAGTACTTTTCAACACTTATCAATAGTGCACTTTAAATCCTATGGCCGGCCAATTATATCTGATAAAATTTCCATAACAGTTTCAATTCATTACTTGCCAATATAATCCACTTTTATAAACATACCTCATTGTTTTCATATACATTATTCAAATAATTTCATCGTGCATTAAACCATGCATAAGCCATGTTCATAAACATTCTTTAAAATCATATATTACTTTCCAAATGCATCTGATATCATTTCATAACAATTCCCAGTATTAAACCATGCTCGTTTCATACATAAAATAGGAGGTAAACAATCATTTGACAAGTGCATTCATAAATCATTTGCCAACCGAAATTGAGAGAGAAATCCACTTTACTTACTTCCGAGTCTTAGACCAACGTATCAAACATAGTCTAGACTCCCATTAAACCTTTTCAAATCTTTGAAAAGCCATTCTTATCCGTTTCACTCACCGACAAAGCAACACCTTCCTTGTCGATGTCAAATCATGCTCCCGGCAACTCCTCAACACCAAGGTTCACCTCTGAATTAACTTCCCATGTTTCAAACATATCACAACCGAGGATCCAATGCATTATAATGCATCCAAACTCACAACAAACAACAATTAACATTATCCAACTATAATCCTCCACAACACCACATCTTAACAACCGAAAACATCATCGATTCATATATAACCTCAACCTAGCCATTAACTACGAATCTCAACCTTCAAATAACATCTAATCAACAACTCAACCCAACCTCTTACCTCCAGCAACAATAATCAACCAAAACACTCAAAATTTCTAAAGTATCAACCTAACAAATTAGAGATTCTCTAGATTTTGGGATTCTATCATCAAAACTCACTTCATTAACATTTTGAACATCAAAATCAAGTTATAAATCAATCCTTAACTCAGCAAAAACATATCAACCACGAATTTCCTCAATTTCCATCATAAATCACCAATTAAACCATAAATCCGAGTTTAATTAATCAAAACCCAATGAAAATCATATAAAATGGATCAAGAACTTAGGAATTTCAATAAATAACCTTTCATTAGAGGAGAAGAACGAATCATTACCTCTAATGCTAATTTCTCCCCTTAATTGCTTAAGAAAGCATGAAAATCAATATAGAAATAATAAGAATTTGTCGTAAAAACTTTAGGAAATCAATTACAAGTCTGAAATCCTTATTTTTACCTGAAGAAATTGAAGTAGTAAATGTGTTTGGCTGGAGAGAATTTGAGAGAAATAAGTTACAAAGTTTGTTACATGAATTTCTATTAAAAGCTTAATTATGTTTAATTAATTCTCCCCACTATTTATACCTCTTAAAAACTTATTTAAAATAGTTAATTAAAGGGAGAAATCTGATGAAACCTTTTTGGATTATTATCTCCTTAAAGATTCAAAGTTTTGACCCATTTTCAAAATAGTCACTAAAAACAGTTTTGCAAACTTTGCATTTGGGTCACTAACTGAAAATGTCCCATTTCTGAATTTCATTTTCGAAAATTGTTTCCACCAAAATCATTTATATATTTAATAATGATTTTAGACTATTTTTCCATATTTTTATCTCACATAAAAATATTTAATCCAATTTAAATCCCAAATCCAACTCAAATCTCTAATCTGGTCCACCGAATCGACTAAAGGATCCCTAAAACTCCTAGGCTCAAAACCGGGCGTTACAACTCTCCCCACTTAAGAAATTTCGTCCCCAAAATTTACCCGGAGGAAGCAAAAGCATAACTGCTCTAACATCTATGACATACATTCTCACATGCTTTCTCAACACTACGGTGTCTCCACAACACCTTAACAAGCCCAACCGTCTTACCACGCAGAACCGTAAGTGTGTCCATATGTATACATGATTACTTATATGACCTCATAGATGTCTATGTGTATGTATGCAAAACCTCTAATGTCATGCCCAAATGTATGCATGTACTAACATATTTACATATACATATAAGTGTTTTTGCATTGTGCATGTTTATCTGTTCACACTTACTAATAACATTCTCAAAACTAGAATTCTTTAGAACATACCCAAAACTCATACTTCCCAAACAAAGAGCAACATTCACTTCTCCCCCCCCCCACAAAAAAAATCCACTAAACCATCTATACTTATCGATCAAAACCCTTCTCGATGCTTTTGCACACGGAAAGACTATCATTAAGCATAACAACCAACTGACCCATAACTCATGGACTACCTGATTCATCATAACTATGAATGCAACCTATACATCGATCAAACCAACAGCATAACCAAAAACTCACAATGTCGTACCCTTTACCAAAAGCAAACCTAAACAAAACCATATCCTTTACCTTCAACAGATAACACTTGGACCTCAAACCAGTCTTACAAACCACCAAAGCACCCCTAAACTGACCAACAGAACATCAACTTGTTTAGCTACCAAAAACCAATGCACATTCGCATCGTGCCATCCTCCTTTTCCACAACAGCACCGGCGCAACCCCTAGCGAAACAATAAGCCTAATAAACCCTTGATCAAGCAACTCTTGAAGTTGCATGTTTAACCCCTTCAACATCCTCGAGCCATGCACAGAGAGCAATAGGCACTGGAGTTGCGTTTTCATACAACTCAATGCCAAACTCAACCTCTCAATCCAATGGCAAACTCGGCCATTCCCTCGAAAACACCCAGAAACTCACATACCGATGAATATCCTGATCATGCACTTCCTTTGACCTCAGATTCATAACATAGGCTATGAATACCTTGTAACGAAAATCCACCAAACGACTCACTTCCAGCTCTAAAACAACATTAAATAAGAATTTAACATTCTCGCCCGTGATTACCACCTCGTAATCATCAACAAGTTTCAAGGCAACTCGCTAGAATTCAAAATCAACCACAGCTCTGTGTTCCAACCTCTAATCCAAACCTAGGATTACATCAAAAATCGTGGAGCAGCAACTTCAACAAAACAACTGCAACCTCAAGACCTTAAATCATTAAAGGACATTTCCAAGCATCCTTCTCGCAACAACCGTCCCAGCGAAGGAACTAGCCACTTATATTCCCGCATCTAACACTTACGAGACGATCGTTCAAACCACAATTCCCATAAAATATTAACAATGACAAGCACAAGAGTTTACACTCCACATATCAAAAGCGGATAATCCCGCCTCATGAGATCACACGATCCACATACCCAACATGTATTAGATACTATTATAGTATGGATACTCTGACCCCGCAATCCTCACCCAGCACTATCATCACCTTGCCTCAACTTAGGGCGATATATTTTATCATAATTCCTTTTAAACTGAACACTACCGAAACTAGAATCTGCAATTCTCTTTCCAGAGCCAGAACCTCCCGCATGAAATTGATAAACCCAGGTTTTGCTAATGTACTTCGCCCATGTACCAACACGTCGAAAATGGTGTAGTCAGAAGCTAACTTGTACACCTTAACATCCTGTACCAATTCATAACAGAATCGGTCACAACGATACCTCTTCACCAGTACCAGTTCGGGAGCATACTGGCTCAACCGAACAATATGTACCCTAAACTCAGCCACATACATATGATCCTGAACCCAAGCCATGAAATATTGTTTCTTTTCATCCAAGTATCTAAACCCCAGATACTTCTTTTTAATGACAACATGGAAAAACTCTTAATTCACATCATTGGGTTCCATGCCCGTAGGCAAAATGTATGATTTTGTGTTTCTATGTTTGAAATGTGATATGTTGGGGTAAAAGCTTAGGGATACATTGCCTTATTACTACAAGTGCAAAATAATTTTTGTTTTGAAATATGAGCATCTTGGATTCTTGCGTCAAAAGTGGCTTAATTATTTTATTTTGTTGCATTATCATGCTTTAGACTTATATTTTCGAGAAATGGTTTCGAGACAAGAGACGAGAGCTCATATGTTTAGTGTTATGGATAGACATAATGATGAGTTACCTCATCCTCCACCGATTTCATATGTTGGTGCTGGAGTTGAGGGTGGTATGTCTCGGCACTGCAAGGACCAGTTTTTGGGGATATGACATCGTTAATCTAGGTAATAACTAGAGTGTTTTAGGCAGCTATGGCTAGAATGCAAGTACCTGTACCAGCATATGTGGCTGCTGTTAATACGGGGCTTCTTTTAGAGCGTTTGCATAGTTTGGGAGGTATCGAGTTTAAGGGTTTAGCTCCAGAGGTAGCTGAAGAGTGGTTCGTAAGTACCGAGAAGATTTTTGGGCAGATAGAGTATACGGATGTTTGTAAGTTGGGTTGTATAGTATCCTTGCTTCAGGGTGATGCTTATAGCTGGCGGACGACTTTTATCACGGGTATGGCACCTGCAGATGTAACGTGAGAGTTCTTTTGTGCTAGTTTTCGAAAGAAATATTTGGGTTTCTGATATCAAGATAAAAAAAAGTGAGAATTCATGGAGTTGGTTTTTCGAGCCAAGGACGAGTCTGGTAGGGCGAATCCCTCCACCATGCCGCCGTACCAACCACCAAGCATGGCCGAACATGCAAAAATCATAGAAAAACATAGATTATTAGCAACCAAATCCACCAAAATATGTATATTTCTATCTACCAAACAAAATCAGAACAGAAAAGAGCATCTATATCAAATGTATCCAACTATTTTGTACTGAGTTTACCAGATCCAAGAATCAATAACAAAAAAAAATTTCAGTGGTAATCTTCTTCTCCTTTCTCTTTTTCTTTCGTGCATGCAAAAACAAAAAAAGAAAATATAAAAGAAGGGAGTGCTTTACCTGTGTCGGTTTCCTCCCTCATCGGTAATAAACCTCAAGGGGTGAGCCGAAAAGGGGGAGATGGTTTGTTACTCGAGAAACAACAGAGGGCTTTTGGTTTTTTTGTTTTGAAAATGGGGGGTGAAAGTTTTCTTTTATTGGGTTTTGGTGGTCGGAAGGTAGTGGTTGAAGACGGTTTGAGGTGGCCAGTCGGCCAGGCCTCGCCTGAAACCAGCCGAGCACGGCGGCCGAGGGTGGTTTTCAGAGGTTTTAGGGCTTCGGTCTTAAGTAGATTAAAGGGGAGAGTTTTTTTTCATCAAACAAATTTTCAAATGGCCAAAGGCCATAATCCGACCTGAATAGGTTTTTTATAGGGTTTTAAATTTTTTTAAATGGTATAATCACGTGATAAGGACCTCCGTCCTTTGTAAATTTTCAGTTTGGGCTCGCCCCTTGGTCCAATTACAACCCTGGTCCCTCTTTCTTTTTAAAGCTTTTCAATTTAGTCCTAAAATTAGCCGAAATCTATTTTAAAAACTCTCGCCTGAAACCAACTGAGCACGGTGGCCGAGGGTGGTTTTTAGAGGTTTTAGGGTTTCGGTCTTAAGTAGATTAAAGGGGAGAGTTTTTTTTCATCAAACAAATTTTCAAACGGCCAAAGGCCGTACTCCGACCTGAATAGGTCTTTTTATAGGGTTTTAAATTTTTTTTAAATGGTATAATCACGTGATAAGGACCTTCGTCCTTTGTAAATTTTCAGTTTGGGCTCGCCCCTTGGTCCAATTACAACCCCGGTCCCTCTTTCTTTTTAAATCTTTTCAATTTAGTCCTAAAATTAGCCGAAATTTGTTTCAAATGGTGAAATCACACCCTTAGTCCTTCCGCGTTTTCGATATTTTCAGTTTGAGCTTTCTGCATGGGTTTTTTACATGTCCAGTCCTCATAGGTTTTGTCCGGTTCTCAATTGGGTCCCTATATGTGTTTTTTATTTATTTAATTTATGTCTTCTGATTTTGTTTTTATTTTGTTCCAGTCTCTTTGTGTGATTTAAATAATTATGTTCTTGCTTTTTTAGTTTGTTTACATTGCTCTTTAGTGTTCATGTTTTTATATACATTTCATGTTTTTATGTTTTCAGAATATATGTATTAACTGATGATATCATGCTTTCATGTTTTAATTCATTCGTTTATATCTTACATGTTTGTTTTAGGAGTTATGTTTTAGTTTATTTGTATGTAGTATGTTTTTGTTTTGTTTAGCATTTATGTTATGATCATTTCATATCTTAGGTTCATGTTAGAAATAGGTAATAGGTTCGTTACATGTAATTATGTTTTTAATGTATGCATATATTGTGTCATATGATAAAGTTTTAGTATAATTTTGTGGCGTTGTTGCTTTGCTAATCTAGTATCATTTTTTTGTATATGTCTTGCATATGTTGCATTTGTGTTTTTTTTATGAGTTTAAGCATGTTATAGTTAATTAATTTAATCTTGAAGCATGTTTATTCCTTTTTACATGTTTATGTTTTTATGTTTTTATTATTACCATGTTAATTTAGATATGTTTTTTATGTAATATGTTTTTGTTATGATTGCATATGGATATATTAATTGCCAATGCGGTGCCATTTTATTTTAGCGTAAACGTGGCCAGTATCAAACGCAGTGATGGTGGTCTATCAGTTTACTCTTGAATAACGGGCCCTTAAAATTTACTCGCACTTATAACCAAATTTTAATTTAATCGTCACTTTAATTCGGAAAGTTTAATATTAATAAAGTGGTAATTATTAAAGTACCAATTTTGGGCGGTGTGGGGGTGCTAATCCTTCCCCATCTGTAACCAACTCCCGAACCCAACATTTTTTAAAAATATTTGGTTTTATGGTGTCCTGCCTACCTTAGTGGCCGGTGGCGACTCCATTTTTAAATAAAATACGGTTTTTCTAAAACCCCACAGAAGACATTATTTTTAAATACCCGAAAGACCCCCAAACACCTTAAAACCTCGTTTTTTAGCGAAAGCTCCGTAGAGAAAAGAAAGATCGCTACAGATGGCGACTCCGCTGGGGATAATTCTTGTTTTTCAAAAAAATAAAAGAAAGTCAAGCTTTTTAAATGATTACCGCTTTAGTAATATTGGAAGTTTCGGATTAAAGTGACTATTAAATTAACATTCGGTTATAATTGCGTGTTTACTTTAACGAATTTAAAATTTGGCATATAAACCCATCCTTTTTAAGCGGGGGGAAACGCTAATTCTTTCGTGAGGATATCGTTCCTCCGTATGGGCCTAGCAAAGTACCTTCGGGGCTCGAGTACCTTATGCTTTCGTGAGGATATCGTTCCTTCGTATGGCCATAAGCGAATGGGTCCCCCTGTTTTAAAAGGGGACAGCAAGGACAATTCGGGTACCTCCTAGCACCAACACTGCATGTAGAGAACATAAAAAACCCACCATTTTAGAGCCATGCGGATAACCTAGGTGTTTTAGACGGGATGTAAATAGGGTTGTTTTGTTTGTTTACCTTATTTAATTTGCCCTTTATTTATGTATTTATTGATTTTATCCGGTACTGACTTGTTTTCTTTTTTGTTTTTCTTTTTCTGCATACATTAGTATATCTGCATTACATAAAGGTACTGGATCAAGTGGTTTGCCCGATCAGAAAATCTTTCATCATGGAAAAAAGGTATCTTAAGAAGGACGACCTCAACTCAGCTGTCAGACATTGGTCAGAAGTCAATCAGAGGATCCAAGGTAATAGTTTGTCGATTGAGCGCATAGTGTCAGGGTATACCTACATGAGCCTCCAGCAGAATGACCTATGGGAATTTAAAAAGATTTAGGAAGGATGGGATCGAAGACTACAAGACTTATTCTTTGATAGTTACGGTGACATAGCACAGCTGATGTATGTCCGAGTAAAACAGCCTTTACTCTGAGCCATCTTCTAATTTTGGAATCCTACTTTTTGCTGCTTCACTTTCAACGGGCAAGATATGATGCCTACGGTAGAGGAATACACGGCCCTACTTAATCAGAAGAATGTCCAAAAATATTAGATCTATGCGAAGCCGCCAAGGAATCAAAATAACCCTTCGAAGTTCAGAACTTTTTCTGGGATAAGTGACGATTGGGTTAACAGCCTAATTCAAAATCGAGGAGACAGCCTAGCCTTTGCTCGAAAGAGTATCCGAGACATCATACCAGCGCACCCATATGAGGGGAAGAAAATGGACTTATTCGCCTTAGGGATATATGGTTTGATCATCTTCCCGAGGGTTCTTGGAAACATCAATGTAGCCATCCTAGATCTATTTAAGCGTATGAAGTGGAAGGCGAATCCAGTACCGGCAATCTTAACTCAAACTTTCATATCTTTGAATGCAAGCTGGAAGCATGAAGAGGAACGTTTCAAAGGGTGTGCACAGTTACTACAGGTTTGGATTCAAATCCATATGTGGAAGACACCAACGAGGGTTTTTCCAGGAATATGATTCTGAGACTTTTCACCTTTGCGGGAATACTTAGCGAAAGAATGGCGAGAAGACTTGAACATGAAGAAATGGACCCGAATCTTTAGGAACATTCAAGATGAAGACATAGTATGGAGAGTTCCTTGGCTCGGCAGGGTTAGTTACTTCTTATACAGTTGAGGTGATTATGACTGGCTAATGATGTTAGGGCTACATGATGGAATTGCTTGTGCGCTTTTGGTGTCCCGACAATTCGGATCACGACAATTTGTTCCAGTCACCGCCGGTTTAAGTCGAAGTGAGTTTCCTTTCAAGGGCGAGTTCAGGGCGAAGATTCAGAGCATCATGAGAGCTTGGGATCACTGTTATCGGATAAGAGTAGAATGAGATACCAAATACATGTTCACCCCGATTATGATCTTTGGAGACGCCTGAGGGTTAACGACAAGATTCTAGAACCCGACCAAGGACAAACCATGTCACTTGAGGAGCATATGAGGAAAATATCGTCCAAGGCTGACATTTTGCGAAATGAACTCGAAGAGATTAAGAAGAAGATGGAGGCTTTGCAGACTCAACATATGAGTGAGCTCTACAAGACAAGTTTGGATGTCGACGAACGAGATGGGACCATTAGGCAATTGAAGAAGTTGAACGTAGATCTGAGTGAGAATAATGCTCTTTATCAGAAAGATACTCTTCAGCTCCAAGCAAAGGTGTAGAATGCCAGCCGCAGCCAATTCCTAGCCGTGGAGAAGGAAAGGATGAACGGTATACGTTTAGTTGAAGAAGAACGAGAGAAAGGTAAGCGAGCAAGCGAGAATGAGTTAGAAAGCTACAAGTTAGCCATCGAGAGTGAAAGACGGTCTTTTAGAGACGCCATTAACCAAGAGAAAGAAAGAGCTAGGCAAGAGATCGACAAAGGCAAGCAAGCAATCATCTACAAAAGAGAGAACACTGTCGTTTGGAAGAAGAAATCTATGGGGAGCAGGAATAGACTACTAGAGATGCAAAACTTGTACAACGACACTGTTCAAAGCCTGAATCAGAGCCAAGATCAGAACGCCAAGTTAGAAGGGAGACTGATGGAGTTGGAGCAGTCCTTTCAGACCTATCGTCGGAGAAATGGTTTCATCGAACTACAAGAAATGGAGCGTGAAATTGGTATGTTACAAGCCCGCATTGAGTCACTCGAGGAAACTGTTCAAGATTACAGGGGAGAATTAGGGTATTTGAAGAAGCTGCAGCAGGTGGAGACAATTATTAGCAGCGAAGACTTCGTGATGCGTCCCAGATGATTCAAGACAGAGACCAATATTACACGACCTTGATGGTGGAGATACAACAAGTTGCGGGATATGTGATGGATTTAGCTGTAGAGGCCGAAGCTCTTCGACCTTTCATAACCTCGGACATGAAAGAAGCGCCTAGGTTCATCAAGCTGCTCAGGGCTATCGAGAAGTTAGGAGCTAGAGCTAGGACTTATGTGTAGAACTCTACTTTACTATTTTGTAATATGGGCCCTTTAATTCCCATGAAAGTAGTTCAAAAGGGTGATTACCAGTGGAATCAGTACCTTTATTTGCATACATTCTTGCATTGCATCATGGCATTTGCATCATTATACATGAATTCATCTTTCTTTGCAAAAATATTAATAGTGTAAATATTGTGGTAGTGTGAAACTAAAAGATAAGCCGCAACCATTCCGCATCCATACTTTACTCGGTTCCAAAGTAAATTAATGGAGGACAGAATAGTCGGTTTGAAAAAAGGGTAGAAGGATTTAGAAGCACGTTTTGATGAAGCTAGACAGCGCCTCAGCGACCAGATCACTCAATCACAGGCTATGATATTATCCGAGTTAACCGCATTGCTGGAAAAAAGCTATGGGAAAGAAAATGTTAAAGATGAAGTCGCCCAAGAGCTAGAAGGTATCGCATCTCATAGAAAAGTTCAACCAAAGACGCCAAGTCTGGCAAGAAGAGTATACATTGACCTTGTTGGGACATCTGCTAGTCTTCAGGCAGGGGCATCTGAAAATTAACCCGTTGATACAGAGGCATTCTACTAAGAAGAGGTGCCGGATCTAAATTTGGTCGAGAAAATTAGAACAGAAGTGGGAAAAAAATGGGAGGACAGGTTTCGTCTCATAGAAGAAAAATTTAGAGCACTGCAAGCCACCGATGAACCAGGGAAAGAGGCTAGTGATCTGAGCCTGGTATCCGACCTTATTTTACCACCAAAATTCAAACCAAAATTTGACAAGTATGACAGAACTTCATGTCCTTCCGCGCATGTGACCATGTATTGCCGAAAGATGGCAGTCTTCATCAAGGATGAAAAGCTTTTAATGCATTGTTTCCAGGATAGTCTGATTGGAGCAGCACTCCGGTGGTACACCCAATTAAGCCGGGTAAATATCAAGTCTTGGAAGGACTTTTCGAAGGTGTTCATTGAGCAGTACAAACATGTGGCAGATATGACCCCTTGTAGGATCATGTTGGAAAACATGGAACAGAAGTCTAACGAGAGTCTATGACAATACGCCTAGAGGTGGCCGCTCAGATCCAGCCACCAATTCCTGAGCATGAGATTACACCCCTATTCGTGAATACTCTGAAGGGAACACTATTTGATCGCCTTATCAATAATACAACTCAGAGCTTTGCTGATCTGATCAGAACTGGGGAGTCTCTCGAATTGGCAATTAAGAGTGGTAGGATTGACAGCGAGGATAACTCTCAAAAGTACAACAAGAAGAGAGAGAATGAGGTAAATAATACGAGTACTTACAATGCCCAAAAGAACTTTACGGTCTGTCAGCCGCAGGCATCAACAGGAAAGGCTCAGAACCCAAACCAAAGAGAAGGAAGAGCTCCAAGAAAGGAACGAGAGAAACCAACCTTTACTCTATTACCAATTTTGTACACCGAGCTCTATTCAAAGTTGTACAAAGCTGATTTGGTCCACCCATACTATGTTAATCCGTTCAAACCTCCATTTCTGTCATGGTATGATCCTAACGCGCATTGCGATTATCATGGTGGTGCCCCTGGTCACTCCACAGAAAATTGCCTTGCATTTAAGAAACTTGTACAGAGTCTGATTAATTCTGGGGTATTAAAGTTTGAAGAACTGAATGTGGCTGCTAATTCGTTGCCTAATCACAGGAACCGCGGAGTGAACGCTATCGAGGAGTACTTTGCTAGGAAGGCTAAGGAAGATGTGTCAGAAATCAAGTCTCTCTTACGGTGGGTGTTCCAACAATTATGCATGGCCCGCCTAATTGACAGAGGCATGATAGTGGTGCAGAAGGGATGTAGAGATTATTGTGAGTTCCACCAGGATGGAGGACATGACATCCAACAATATGAAGAATTCAGGAGATTAATTCAACAGCTAATAGACAGCAAAGAGATAGAGTTCTTTGAGAAGGTCGCAGGAAGGAAGGGGTTAGATGTATGTACATTAGATAGCCCCAACATCAAGTATGGAATAGACAGACCCTTTGTCATCCCATCCAGACCAAAAGAAGCAAGTTCATCTCAAATAGAAGCTGTAAAGGTAGCCCCTAAAATCATCATCTCGGCACCAGCCCCGTTCTCGTTCAAAGATATGTTGCGGACCCCTTGGGATTATGCCGCCAACGCGACCATACCAGAGAAGTCGAAACCTCGTGAGGAGGAGGAACAAATGGTAAAAGAATAGCCAACACAGAAAGATGAACAGACAAAGGAAGATGAAATTGTCAACGAAGTAGACCACTTCACGAGGAGCGGCAGGTGCTACTCTTCGGAAGCTTTAAAACCTGCTGAAGCTGTAAAAAATAAGGGATAAGGTACGTCGACTAGTCCTGCACAGATATTTGGTGAGGATTCCCCTCCAAAGATTAATGAGCCTGTAACTGAGGCTCAGGCACAGGAATTTCTAAAGTTTCTGAGGCATAATGAATACAATGTAGTGGAACAGCTGTGAAAACAACCAGCAAGGATTACGGTGTTGGAGTTGCTTTTAAGTTTGAAAAAGCATCGAGATGCATTATTAAAGGTGCTGAACCAAACATTTTACTCGGTGTCATTTATGTGTCTAAGCTAAACAGAATAGTGGGGCATATCACCGTATACAACCACATCATATTCAACAGTGACGAGATCCCTGAGGGAGGTATGGGGTCCACCAAGGCTCTAAACATCACAACCCGCTGCAAAGGGTATGTTTTGCCAGGAGTACTGATTGATAATGGGTCGGCATTAAACGTACTATCGATGGTGACTCTGCAAAAGCTACAGGTAGATGACTCCCACAAGAACCTTTGACAGTACTCAAAGGGGAGCACTTGGAAAAATTGAGGTACCTTTATTGATCAGGCCGACAGAATACACAATTGATTTCATGGTAATGGTTATAAAGCCGACCTACAGTTGCTTATTGGGGAGACCATGGGTTCACTCTGTTGTAGCCATTCCCTCATCACTCCATCAAAAATTAAAATTTATGATCGAAGGCAAGTTGGTCACTGTAGAGGCTGAGCAAGAAATCATTGCCTCGGTGACATCGGATGACTCCTACATCTAGAATGATGAAGATGCTGTGGAATGTTCTTTCTGGACATTGGAACTTGTAAATGCTAAATTTGTTGCGGAAGGTAGTCGGATCCCCTCTCCCAGATTTTCTAATTGTACCAAGATGACCGTCTCTGAAACTTTGGGCCGAGGAGCCAAAATAGGAAGAGGGCTAGGAAGGAGATTGCAAGGAAGCCTATGACCCAGAAGTGTAATCACCAAGAAATATCATTTTGGGCTTGGCTACAAACTGAGTATTCAGCAGAGGAGAGGGGAATACAGAAAGAAAGAATAACAAATGAGGGCTAGGCTAAAAGGAGAGGATATTCCATGGAGACCGATGTCTTTCCCTCATGTAAAAGATATTTTTGTCTTTGGAGGAATTGACCGTACATGACAAAAAGTAAAGGAAGCAATTCGGGAAAATGAAATACTTAACGAGGATGAGATGTTCAGTGAATCGCTTGAAGGGATGTCCATCAACATGATAGCTGAAGAAGACGATGGCAACAACGTGTTGACCAACATCCACCCTTGCCGTCCTAGGGAAACTCTTAATAACTGGAGCTACGTTGATCTACCTGTAATCTTTAGGGCCAAATTAGAGTAATGCTCCGAGTTAACCCTTTTGTTTTCGCCCATGGGCAATGGGGATCTTTTGTATAGGGCATCTATGTTAACTTTTTGTTTGCAATGAAAGAATATCTTCCTCGTTTTCTCAAATGACAAATATTTCATTTACTTCATTCATTCATTTCTTACTCATAGTCATTCACTTCATTTAAAATCATTCTCTTCCCAATACAATCGTTCTTATTTCATGCAGGGTCCCTATGATTAACTGTATGAATGATTCTGAATCCAATCCTGAGATAGATTTCGAACGCCCTGAGATCTCGGTAGAAATTAAAGAGGAGGACGACGAGGCAGAATGCGAGGTTCCTGAGGAGTTGGTAAGGATGATGTCCAACGAAGAAAGGCAAACCATGCCCCACCAAGAAGAAACAGAAGTTGTGAACTTGGGAACCGATGAGGAGAGAAAAGAAGTGAAAATCAGGACTACGTTTTCCTCATAAACCAGGCGCGAACTGATAGCCCTGCTCCAAGAGTTCAAGGACGTCTTTGCTTGGACTTATCAAGATATGCTGGGGTTAAATACAGACATAGTGATGCACAAGCTGCCAACAAGGCCAGAATGCAAACCAATCCAGCAAAAGCTCAGAAGAATGAGGACTGACATACTGTTAAAAATCAGAGATGAGGTAAAAAAATAGTTTGATGTCGGCTTTCTAGAGGTCGCCAATTACCCTGAATGGGTTGCAAACATCGTACTGCGTGACAGGCACCAAAAACTTGTTGCGTGTAATAAGTGCTACGCAAATGTGCAAGTATACACGTCGCAAGTAATAAAGTGATATGAGTATCGAGTATCGTCTCCACAGGGATTGGTTTGGGCCACTTTGCTTAAGTTACTGCACTGTGAAAAAAAACACAATTAATAATAGAGGTTTTAGTTAACGAGAAAAGTAAAAGCAATAAACTAAAAGAATAGATGAAAGAAAAAGAGAGAATAGGCCAGGTTATCGTGAGTTGAGGTGTGATAGCTGATTGGATCGTCTTGGTAAAAGAGTGCACGGGCAACTCAGTTGCCGTGGCTACTTGCACAGTAGGGTTGCCTTGGCAACTAATCGATGGTTGCCTGGGCGACTAGCTGGGCAACTACTTGGGCGTCTGGCAGCAACTTCAAGGTTCGGTAGAGCGTTCTTCAATGGTTTCTTCTTATCCCTAAGTCGAAACTCTAGCTACTTGTGCATGCCTTGATAATACATCCCTGCGTGAATCAAGGGTGAACAACAACCAATCTTGCGCTCCTCTTAGCCGTTGAAATCCTTAACTTATTCCTAAGCCGAATTAATCTTCACCATCAATAGATTGAATAAAGATCATACTCATTCGTTTCTTGAATCTAACTCTCCCGATATTAGATAAATAGATGAAGTTACGAGATCCTCTCCCAATTCACTCGCAAACAAGAATAAGAACCAAGAATGAGTAAACCTTGAATTGAAAGTGCAAACTCTTATTACCTAAACAAAATCCAATTGTTTTTCACAACAACAAAACATAATAACCCCAACCAATCAAGTTAGTTCATGGTTGGGTTCAAAAGATATACAAAGAATAATCCCCAAACCATGAATTTGATGGAAGTAAAGAAGAAAAAGAAGAAATCGAACTCTCTCCCCTCTTGCTCTCTTGTCGAAATTTCTCTCCTCTTGCCCTATGGGGTTGTCGAAATTTTCCCTCCTCTTGCTCTCCTCAAGTTGACGATATGGCCTCTTATTTATAGGGCTAGGTCAAAGTCCTTCTTTGAGGAGGAAGTTAAGTTGGAATTAAATTATCTTTAAAGAATATAATTCTTTATTATAATTATATTCCTACTAGAAATTCTCCTATCTTCTTGGAATTTAATTTTTTTTTAATCTCTTCATGGAAATCAAATTCCTTTGGGATTTAGCTTTGCTCCACGTCATCTTGGGCTTGTCTAGTCATCAATTTTGACTACCATATCACCTTATTCTTTGTCGACAATTGCCCTGGCAACTGGCTCGGCGTCTCCTTCATGCATTGCCCTGGCAACTAGCTCGGCATCTCCTTCATGCACTACCCTGGCAACTGGTTCTAGCCTTGTTTAGGCAAGTGATTCTGCATACACATAAAAACACACCAAAGCAGCATCTTTTTCCACAAAAATCACCAAGTTATGTAATCAAGCTCAACGGTGGAAAGAAACATGAATTAATGCATGAATGACTAATTATGCAACTAATATGAGCTTAAGTCTAACAATAATATGAGTAAAAAGGGTACTAAAAATAGTACTTTTGAACACTTATCACACCCCCAAACTCGAACTATTGCTTGTCCTCAAGCAATGCAAACTAACAATTACCTGCCAAGACTTTAATCATCAAAGACATGCTTCAAACTTGAATTCAAACCTCGGAACCGTGGCACAAAGTATGATCACCTTTTAATTTTTCGAATAGCACAAATATTACCCGGAACCAAACTATAATGCTCGTGACAATGTGTGTGCGTAGTTGTGTACAAGTTGATTTTCACGATTCTATGTGAACAATAGGCTTTTATCAATTTAACTACTGCGGCATTTATTTTTATTTTCACTAGAGCCAATTTCGGGCACCTCTAGCAAAGTAAGCAATTTCTCATTTTACTTTAGTCGACTAGAGCCAATTTCGGGCACCTCTAGCGATTCTTTAATGTGCATTAACTACTAGAGAAAGTTTTGGGCACCTCTAGCAAGAAAGTGCATTTACTACTAGAGCCAGTTTCGGGCACCTCTAGCAAGAATTTAACTTTTAATTTTCAATTTTAAATTTACCCAAATTTTAAGCAACCTAAGTTCACTAAGTTTCTTTCAATCAACAAGCCACAACCGTGTAAAAAAATTCAGCATCATAGTAAAATTCTAAGTTCTTTTCATGTAATCCTAAAATTAAAGGTTCTTTCAATTAAGTGCAGTGGCAAAAATTCACATTGGATATTCAACAAGTCTTAAGCAATTAAATCCAATTAAAGGTATGGCAAGTAACATATGCAACCTATATGTGATTGCTAATGATGAATGCAACTAAACATGAAACTAACTAGAAACCAACACCCCCCCAAACTCGAGAGAAGCATTGTCCTCAATGCATGTAAGAGTGAAACAAAATTTAAAATAAACTAAATGAAATGAGTTAGTCGAAGAGGTCGTCACCTCGAGTGATAAGTTTCTTTCGTGTCGTTTGCTTAATTTATTTTTTAGTCGGTGGTTGAATGCTGGTACCGCGTGAATAGTATTGTTTTGATTTGATCCATGTTTGCCGATGCAGGTTCACTTGCATGGGCATCAGTAGTTGCCGAAGCCATTGTTATTGCCTGGGCATCGCCAGTTTCTGTTGTGGTTGCTGTGGCAAGTAGTCGGCAGTAAATTTCCTTAGCATGGTGGTTGTGAGTCTTGTTGTGGAAAAGAAAACCTGGAAACTAAAGATAATGAAAAAAAATAAAATATCTCCTAAAAATTCCAAAAATAAATAAAGAGAGAGAAAAAAAAAAGATAACCGAAAATAATAGAAAGAAAAGAAAAATAGTTCAAAAAAATAAAAATAAAAATAAAATATCGAAAGGAGAGCATGCTCATGCATCTCCTAAGGTGTCAACTTCTTTGTTTCGTTCTACATGGGCATCGTTGTAGTGCTTCAATCTTTGTCCGTTAACTTTGAATTCATGTTCGTCGGTAATGGACTTGATTATCACGGTACCATGGGAGAGTGGTTTGACAACTTCGAATGGTCCCGACCATCTTGATTTTAGTTTTCCCGGGAAAAGTTTCAGCCGAGAATTGAATAAGAGAACTAGTTGCCCTAGCATGAATTGCCGCGGCAATAGTTTCTTGTCATGCCATTGCTTTGTTTTTTCCTTGTAGATTTGTGCATTATTATAGGCGAGTGCACGAAATTCTTCTATCTCGTTGAGGTACAACAAACGCTTTTGTCCGGCACTTTCCTAATCCATATTCACGGTCTTGATTGCCCATTGGTTTGTAGGTGATATTGCCCATCCTCTGGCAGTGATCAGATTGCTTGTAAAACTCTTGGGCATCTTTGTACAGTGTTGGCCAATACAAACCAGATTGAAAAACTTTGGCCGTGGTACGAGTTCCTCCAAAATGTCCTTCATAGGGTGAAGAATGGCATTGTCGGAGTACATTCTGTTGCTCCTCTTCAGGGACACATCGGCGTATAACCTGATCTGCACATTGTTTAAACAAAAGAGGCTCGTCCCAAAAGTAATGCTTAGCATCATGGCGGAACCACTTCTTCCCTTGGTGAGTAAGGCCGTAAGGTAAAATACCACAAATAAGGAAATTAACTAAATCCGCGTACCAGGGTATTACCGAGGCATGTGCCGCCGTGGCGACTGCTCCCAAGATTGCCGAGTCGTGTGTGTCTAGAGTTGTCGAGGCATACGCGTCCATGGTTGCCGAGGCGTGCGTATCAGTGGTTACCGAGGCGTGCGCGTCTAGAGTTGCTAAGGCGTGCGCGTCAAGAGATCCTACGGCGTCGAGGGTTGCCGAGGCATGCGCATCCATGGTTGCCGAGGCGTCAAGGCTTGCTACGGCATCGAGGGTTGCCGAGGCGTGCGCGTCTGGAGTTGCCGAGGCATGCGCGTCAAGAGTTGCTGCGGCGTTGAGGATTGCCGATGCATGCGCATCCATGGTTGCCGAGACAACTAAAATTTGTTCATCCGGGATGCATCGCATATCTCTAAATCTGCGTCCTCCTCCCTATTACGTTCTAAACGTGATAAGTGATCGGCCACTTGATTTTCTGTTCCTTTCGTGTGCATTGGCCTAGGACTGCTCCTACTGCGAAATCACTTGCATCACACATGAGCTCAAAAGGTAGCGTCCAATCTGGTGGAACGAAAATGGGTGTCGAGGCAAGCTTTTCCTTTAGGGATTTGAATGCTTGGGTGCAAGAATCATCAAAATAGAAGACTTTATCTTGGTGGGGGTAATCTCTCGATCACGTCCACCTTGGCTTTGTCTACTTCAATTCCCTTGGATGAAATCTTGTGGCCGAGCACTATTCCTTCATCTACCATAAGATGGCACTTCTCCCAATTAAGGACTAAATCGGTTTCTTCACATCTTGCCAACACATTCTCTAAATTGTCGAGGCAACTGTTGAAGTCACTACCAAAAATGAAAAAATCATCCATGACGATCTCAAGGAAGTTTTCGACCATGTCTGAAAAAGTGCCATCATGCATCTTCTAATGTTAGTGCATATCTGAGAAAACTTGAGGATGGTCGTTTTCGATACTTCTTATAGTCCATCCGCACCCTCCATCGGGTGACAATATTGCCCAAAAAGAGTTGGGCCAATGTGCTTGCAACTACTCCCTTTTGCGTTACCATGGTGGAGGTGTCTTTCTTCTTTGTTCACTTGTAGTCCATGTAAACTCTCCACCTTGCTACTATTCCTGAAGGCACAAATATATTAATAGGAAAAATTATATCCATTCTCAACCATTCAATTACCTCATTCTTGTCAACTTCTATCATGGTTGGATGTAGCCTTTGTTGTCGTGGCAATTGCTGATCAAGCCAATTGCCGTGGCAATCAGTTGCCAAAATTTGCTGTAAGTCAAGGGAAGAACCAATTTTCTGAAAAGCTTTAAGAATCCAAACACCGTTTTCTTTTGGCCTCTCAAACATCTCCATCAGTAGAGATTTCGATGGCTTCAAATCTACCAACCTCGGTTCCTCAAGACATACCTGCAATGGAAGAGGTGAGCTTTTAAAGAATTCAAAAGGTTCAACCATTACCTACTCATATTCCATTGGCAAAGTATTATCATCTCGTTGACCTTGCATGTGGTCGTGTAATTGCCGTGGCAATTGTAGATGAGAGCAATCTACAGATTCCTGCTTCAACATCAGCGTTGTAACCTCATGGGCATCAGTTTCCTCAAAATTTATTGTAGTATTGTTGTTCTTAGCTTCACTGAGTGTTGTCGCGGCATTGCTCTGTTCAGGCTCCTCAATCATTGCCGAGGCAATTTGTTGTTCAAGCTCATCATGTGTTGGGCAGTCTCTCTCATTGGCATCCTCTTGACTTTGAGGTTCTAGTTGTTCCTCACACATCAGAGAGATTTCTTTGCATTGCTCCTTATCATCTTGCCTTGGGACGTCAGTATCCCTAGGAATGAATTGTTGGTGCATGTTATCCATGACATATGTGGATCTCCCCAATTGATCTTTTGAATCCCCTAAGGTTGCATCCCACTGAGCTATCCTTGTATCCATAGATTTTGATAGCTCTCGAATCTCTTCAATTGATCCGTCAAGTCTATCCAAGGAAGCTAGTAACGTTTCCTCCAAGGAATTGGAATGCTCTTGAAAAGGACTACATTGCCATGGCATATTTGTTTCTGCGGCAAAATTGTTATGGTAAAAACAATTTTGAGCTTTTTGACCATACCATGAAGAATTTTGCTGTTGGTTCCCTCTATGGTCCTCCATGTAGTTATATGCACCGAAAATGTGAGGGCAATTTTCAAACACATGATGTTCTCCACACATAGCACAAGATTTTTCCACGGTATAAGTTCTTTGGGCTTTTCTCGGTTGGTATAGGTAATCATCAAAGGGTGCAAGAAACTCTTGATTGGATTGATTCATATCTTCCAACATCATCTCTCGAATAGATTGGCTTTTATTTCCCGACATGTTGATGTCCCTTAACTTGTAGCGCACGTTTTTTTTTATAAAACAAACAAAAAGAAAAGTTAGTAAAACTAAGAGAAAAAATGCAATAACAAAAAAAACTAACACCAATTGCCAATCTACGGCAACGGCGCCAAAAACTTGTTGCGTGTAATAAGTGTTACGCAAATGTGCAAGTATACACGTCGCAAGTAATAAAGTGATATGAGTATCGAGTATCTTCTCCACAGGGATTGGTTTGGGCCACTTTGCTTAAGTTACTGCACTGTGAAAATAAAAACACAATTGATAATAGAGGTTTTAGTTAACGAGGAAAGTAAAAGCATAAAACTAAAAGAATAGATGAAAGAAAAAGAGAGAATAGGCCAAGTTATTGTGAGTTGAGGTGTGATAGCTGATTGGATCGTCTTGGTAAAAGAGTGCAAGGGCAACTCAGTTGCCGTGGCAACTTGCACAGCGGGGTTGCCTTGGCAACTAATCGATGGTTGCCTGGGCGACTAGCTGGGCAACTACTTTGGCATCTGGCAGCAACTTCAAGGTTCGGCAGAGCGTTCTTCAATGGTTTCTTCTTATCCCTAAGTCGAAACTCTAGCTACTTGTGCATGCCTTGATAATACATCCCTGCGTGAATCAAAGGTGAACAACAACCAATCTTGCGCTCCTCTTAGCCGTTGAAATCCTTAACTTATTCCTAAACCGAATTAACTTCACCATCAATAGATTGAATAAAGACCATACTCATTCGTTTCTTGAATCTAACTCTCCCGATATTAGATAAATAGATGAAGTTACGAGATCCTCTCCCAATTCACTCGCAAACAAGAATAAGAACCAAGAATGAGTAAACCTTGAATTGAAAGTGCAAACTCTTATTACCTAAACAAAATCCAATTGTTTTTCACAACAACAAAACACAATAACCCCAACCAATCAAGTTAGTTCATGGTTGGGTTCAAAAGATATACAAAGAATAATCCCCAAACCATGAATCTGATGGAAGCAAAGAAGAAGAAGAAGAAATCGAACTCTCTCCCCCCTTGCTTTCTTGTCGAAATTTCTCTCCTCTTGCCCTATGGGGTTGTCAAAATTTTCCTTCATCTTGCTCTCCTCAAGTTGACGATATGGCCTCTTATTTATAGGGCTAGGTCAAAGTCCTTCTTTGAGGAGGAAGTTAAGTTGGAATTAAATTATCTTTAAAGAATATAATTCTTTATTATAATTATATTCCTACTAGAACTTCTCCTATCTTCTTGGAATTTAATTCTTCTTTAATCTCTTCATGGAAATCAAATTCCTTTGGGATTTAGCTTTGCTCCACATCATCTTGGGCTTGTATAGTCATCAATTTTGACTACCATATCACCTTATTCTTTGTCGACAATTGCCCTGGCAACTGGCTCGGCATCTCCTTCATGCATTGCCCTGGCAACTAGCTCAGCATCTCCTTCATGCACTGCCCTGGCAACTGGTTCTAGCCTTGTTTAGGCAAGTGATTCTGCATACACATAAAAACACACCAAAGCAGCATCTTTTTCCACAAAAATCACCAAGTTATGTAATCAAGCTCAACGGTGGAAAGAAACATGAATTAATGGATGAATGACTAATTATGCAACTAATATGAGCTTAAGTCTAACAATAATATGAGTAAAAAGGGTAATAAAAATAGTACTTTTGAACACTTATCAGTCGCCAATTACCCTGAATGGGTTGCAAACATCGTACCGGTTCCAAATGATGATGGGAAAATCTACATGTGTGTAGGTTACAGGGATCTCAATCGAGCAAGCCCTAAAGACAATTTCCTTTTGCCACATATTGACACGTTGGTGGACAATACCGCGGGACACTCATTGTTCTCATTCATGGATGGTTTCTCAGGATACAACCAGATAAAGATGGACCCAAAAGACATGGAGAAGACCACATTTGTAACCATGTGGGGTACGTTTTGTTACAAGGTGATGCCTTTCGGACTGAAGAATGTAGGGGCAACTTATCAAATAGTGATGGTGACTCTTTTCCAAAATATGATGAACAAAGAGATAGAAGTATACGTGGATGATATGATCACTAAGTCTCAAACTGAGGAAGAACACCTTCGAAACCTGAGAAAGCTATTTCAAAGACTACAAAAATACCAGTTGAAGCCCAACCCGGCTAAATGCACATTCGCAATCACATCTGGAAAACTCTTGGGGTTTGTAGTGAGTACGAAGGGGATTGAGATCGATCCAGAAAAAGTAAAGGCTATCCAGGACCTCCCGCCGCCTCAGACTCAGAAAGAAGTTTGAGGTTTCCTGGGAAGGTTAAACTACATCTCCCATTTCATCTCTCAATTAACAGATAAATGTGACCCTGTCTTCAGACTACTTAAGAAGAATAACCCAGGGGTCTGGGATGAAGAATGTCAAGAAGCTCTAGAGAAGATTAAGAAATACTTGACGAATACTCTGATTTTATTCACCGGTACCAAATAGGCATTTGATCTTTTACCTTACAGTTTTTGAAAACTCAATGGGTTGCGTGTTAGGGCAACATGATGAGTCTGGGAAGAAAGAAAGAGCCATCTACTACTTAAGAAAGAAGTTCACTGATTGCGAAGCACGGTACCCCTCAATTTAGAAACTATGTTGTGCTTTGGTTTAGACTACCAAAAGGCTTAGACACTACATGTTATACCACACCACCTGGTTGATATCCAAATTGGACCCCTTGAAGTATCTAATGGAAGCACCAGCATTAATTGGAAATATGACCCACTGGCAGATGCTGTTATCCGAGTTTGACATTGTAAATGTGAGCCATAAAGCTGTGAAAGGAAGTGCTATAGCGGATTTCTTAGCTAGCCTTACTTCAGCTAATTATGAATCATTGAACTTCAATTTCCCAGATGAGGACTTGATGTGCATTACAACCGGGGGAGACGTTTTAGATGACGGCTCGTGGAAGCTTTACTTTGATTGAGCCTCCAACGCCCTTGGCCACGGAATAGGAGCCGTACTAATTTCTCCATAATATGTCTATTATCCTTTCACCATCAAACTAGAATTCTTTTGCACAAACAACATAGTTGAATACGAAGCCTGTGTCATGGGACTAAATGTAGCCATTGAAAGAAAGATCAAAGAACTTCGAGTATTCGGAGATTCGTCCTTAGTAATCTATCAGTTATGAGGAGAATGGGAAACTAGGGATCCGAAGCTAGTCAAATACTACGAGTTAACATAGGAGCTCATTAAAGAATTCGAAAAGGTCAGTTTCACCTACCTTCCTAGAGAAGACAATCAGATGGCAGACGCCTTGGCAACCCCTCCATGTTCAAAGCAAATACGAAAGCAAAAATGAAGCCAATCGAGATGCAGACTTTTGAGAGGCCAACTCACTGTTATAATGTGCAAGAAGAAATAGATGGCAACCATTGGTATTACGATATCTTGCAATATATCAAGTTTCAAACGTATCTCGAAGGAGCAAACAAAAATAACCGAAAAACCCTCAGAAAGATGGCAACAGGATATGCTCTGGACGGGGAGATCCTGTACAAAAGAGGCCATGATCAAGTGTTGTTGAGATGTGTAGATGCCCGGGAGGCGAAAGAAATTTTGGCAGAAGTGCATGATGGCTTGTGTGGAACACATACCAATGGTTAGTCAATAGCCCGAAAAATTATGAGATATGGTTATTTCTGGTCGACTATGGAGGGAGACTGCATCGATTACGTCAGAAAATGTCATAAGTGCCAAATATATACCGACAATATCCATGCTCCTCCATTACCTTTACACACCATGAATTCGCCTTGGCCGTTCGCAGCATGGGGCATGGATGTCATTGGACAAATTCATCCAAAGGCTTCCAACGGGCACCATTTTATTTTGGTTGCCATTGATTACTTCACTAAATGGGTGGAGGCAGCATCTTACGCCAATATCACGAGGACAACGGTGTGCAAGTTCTTGAAGAAGGAGATCATTTGCCGATATGGGGTGCCGAAAAAAATTATCACCGACAATGCTTCCAACTTGAATAATAAATTAATGAATAAGGTGTGCAACTAGTTCAAAATAACACACCATAATTCCACGACCTACCATCCTAAGATGAATGGGGCAGTAGAAGCGACAAATAAAAACATAAAGAAATCATCGCGAAGACAACAGACACCTACATATATTGGCATAAGAAGCTGCCATTTGCTCTGTTCGCCTACCGGACATCTGTTCGTACATCAACAGGGGCAACGCCTTATTCTCTAGTGTACGACACAGAGGCGGTACTACCCATTAAGGTTAAGATTTCGTCACTCCAGGTTTTGAATAAAGTAAAACTGGATGAATCAGAGTGGGTGAAAACCAGGCTCAACTAGTTAAATCTCATCGAAGAAAAGAGGTTGAAAGCCATATGCCATGGTCAAATGTACCAAAAATGAATGATGCGGACACATGATAAGAAAGTGCGCCCGAGACAATTCAAAGAGGGAAACCTGGTGCTTAAGAAGATCCTCCCAATTCAGAAAGATTTTTGAGGGAAGTGGATGCCTAATTGGGAAGGGTCATATGTCGTTAACAAGGCTTTTTCAGGAGGAGCGTTGATTTTAGCTGAAATGGATGGAGAAGAATTAAAAAATCCTGTGAATTTCGATTCAGTTAAGAAGTATTATGTTTGAAAAAAATGAAAAAATGAAAATGATGAAAAATGAGGCGAAAACCTAAAAAGACGCTTCATAAAATAAAAACCTAAGGTGAAAACACGCAAAGGGCACCTTAGATGTAAAAAGGAGAGCTCAAGGCGAAAACCCAGAAAAGGGCGTCTTGAAGCAAATGAAGGATCTGAGTTGAAAACCCGTTAAGGGCAGCTCAGATAAATTTTGAGATTAGGCCTCCGGCAAGTAGAATAACCCTTACAGGCACCAGAAGAAGGAGCTTCAGGCAAAGATTCTATTTCGGTTGATGGGATCACGCATTATTCATACAGTAGATATTTGGGGGCTTTGCAATTCATGTTATGCTTTCCCTTTTCCTCATGTTTGCCATAACTTTTCCAAAAACTATTCCAAGTCCTTAATGTCAATAAAATCTTTTTTTTGCCTTCCCTTCCTTGTCTTCTCATTGTTTTCATAAGCATCATGCAAACAGGTTAACATAGACTTATAATAAACAAAAAATTTTTGAGCATTATTGTGATCTAACCCTGAGAATGCAGGTGACTAGAAAATAGAATTAACTTTGATCTCAAGCTTTTTACATAATGTATGTTGAGGCAGGACGAGGGGAAATCTTCGAGCATCAGCATAAGATAACCAATGTCATGCACCATTCATACTTGTCTGAGAAAATATTCAAGACGACAATGGAGATCTCCCAGGTGAAAACTCGTAAGGGCGCCTAAAAAACTCTAAAGAGAAAACCCGAAAAGGCACTTTAGAACTTAGAACCGAAAACTCAAAAAAGAAAGGCCGAAATGGTTGAACCCAACAGTGAGATGGGGTACCGCCGCCAGAAGAAGAAAAAAAAGAGAAAGCAAGCAAAGGGTCGAGATTGACTAACTGCGGAAGCAGACGCATTGAGTTATTGACACTCATGCATCATGTATAGATAGGCATCCCTGAGATTAGGAGCATGCTAACTCATTTATTATAACATTTTGGCCATTTTAAACAAGTACTTGCAGGTTGTCAATGACTTTAGATATGAAACTTCGTACTGAAGAGGCGAATTAATTTGAAGAAAGATTTCGGCAGCCTTAGTAGCGTGAGTCCAAAAGGATTGGTAGCCATTTTCGGCGTAAATCCCCAAATTTAAAGAAAAATTTCGGCAACCTTAGTAGCGTGAGTCCAGAAAGATCGGTGGCCATTTTGGCGTGAATCCCAAATTTAAAGATAAAGATTCTATATAGGAAGGGCCTATATTTTTGAGCCCTAGCAATGAAAGGTTCTATATAGGAAGAACTCGTAACTCCGAGATTTCAGAAGCTAAAAGTTCTATGTAGGAAGGACTTGCGGCTCCAGGGCTTAAAGACTACCAGTTCTATATATGAAGAACTCCTAATTGGAAGAATCCATCCGTGACACAGAAGGTTTTATATAGGAAAAACCCGCAGTGTTGAAGGTGAAGAGTTCTATATAGGAGGGACTCCAAGCTTTACCGTCTCAGAGTGAAAAGTTCTATATATGAGGGACTCGTAACTCAAGACTTCAGAATGAAAGGTTCTATATAGGAAGGACCTGTAGCTCCAAGATTAGAATGTGAAGAAGTTCTATATAGGAAGAACTTGCGAACCTGAAGATTCGGCTAAGGAAAAGCGGAGAGTTCCAGAAGAACACGTGATTCTGAAGCTACAAACAGGGAAGTCAGATAAAAATGAGTGCTTATGATCTTTGCTTTGTTCCCGTTCCACAAGAACAAGCAAAGAGGGCAACTATAATCACTTATTTTTATCTGGTTTGTGAATATCATGTTAATATATTAGTGTAATAATTAATAGATATTATTATTACATACATGCATATATTATATTAGTATGTAAGTTAATTATGTATGTGTGATTAATATGTGCGTAAAATATGTGTGTGACATGTGTGAGTGCATGTATATTATACATATTATGTATGCGTACGTGTTAATATTTATTATGGTATATGTGTGCCACATGTATGTTTATATTTTATGTATGCATTGTTTGTATATGTACCATGTGTGTGAACAAATATATATGATTGTATGTTATGTGTTTAAACGTATGTAATATATATGTTAATTTGCAATAATGCTTGCATGTAAGTATATTATATGTGCATGTGTATTATTATTATTATTATTATTATTATTATTATTGGGCTAGAATAAAATAAAATCCAAAAATATATATTAAAACCTAAATAGTAATATTAAAGTCCAGTCCATAATTACAGAACCCAAAAAAATATGAAAAGGCCCATACCGGCCAGCCCAATAGTCCAAATAACCCAAAAAACCTAACCCATAACCCTAATTATCATCTCCTTTATGCACAGCCCACCAAGAGCCGTTGGATCAAATTTTGATCCAACGGTCACGATTGAAGGGAGATGTCTCTCCAGCTAGTCGCGTGAGATCACGCGCGGGACACTCAGCTCCCCACGTACACGTGACGTCCACGCTCAAGACTCCTCGGTTTCCCAAACGCCACGTGGCATCATCTCGTGCAATCCTGCCTATCCCAAGATCACATCTGAGCCGTTCGTTCTTCAGGCAATCTCAGTCGTTGGATTAGATCTGATCCAACGGCCAAGGACGAGTCTGGTAGGGCGAATCCCTCTACCATGTCGTCGTACCAACCACCAAGCATGGTCGAACATGCCAAAATCACGGAAAAACAGAGATTATCAACAACCAAATCCACCAAAATATGTATATTTCTATCTACCAAACAAAATCAGAACCAAAAAGGGCATATATATCAAATGTATCCAACTATTTTATACTGAGTTTACCAGATCCATTAATCAATAACAAAAAAAATTCAGTGGTAATCTTCTTCTCCTCTATCTTTTTCTTTTGTGTATGCAAAAACAAAAAAAAAAGAAAATATAAAAGGAAAGAGTGCTTTACCTGTGTTGGTTTCCTCCCTCATCGGCGATAAGCCTCAAGGGGTGAGCCGAAAGGGGGAGGTGGTTTGTTACTCGAGAAACAATAGAGGGCTTTTGGTTTTTCGAAAAGGGGTGAAAGTTTTCTTTTTTGGGGTTTTGGTGGTCGGAAGGTAGTGGTTGAGGATGGTTAGAGGCGGCCGGTCGGCCAGGCCTCGCCTGAAACCAGCCGAGCACGGTGGTCGAGGGTGGTTTTCAGAGGTTTTAGGGCTTCGGTCTGAATGAGATTAAAGGGGAGAGTTTTTTTCATCAAACAAATTTTCAAATGGCCAAAGGCCTTAATCCGACCTCAATAGGTCTTTTTATAGGGTTTTAAATTTTTTTAAATGGTATAATAATGTGATAAGGACCTTCGTCCTTTGTAAATTTTCATTTTGAGCTTACCCCTTGGTCCAATTACAACCCTGGTCCCTCTTTCTTTTTAAAGCTTTTCAATTAGTCCTAAAATTATCCGAAATCTATTTCAAAATGGTGAAATCACACCCTTAGTCCTTCTGCATTTTCCATATTTTCAGTTCAAGCTTTCCGCATGGGTTTTTTACATGTCCAGTCCTCATAGGTTTTGTTCGGTTCTCAAATGGGTCCCTAAATGTGTTTTTTATTTATTTAATTTATGTCTTCTAATTTTGTTTTTATTTCGTTCCAGTCCCTTTCTGTGATTTAAATAATTATGTTCTTGCTTTTTTAGTTTGTTTACACTGCTCTTTAGTGTTCATGTTTTTATATATATTTCATGTTTTTATATATGTTTCATGTTTTTATGTTTTTACAATATATGTATTAATTGATGATATCGGGCTTTCATGTTTTAATTCATTCGTTTATATCTTACATGTTTGTTTTAGGAGTTATGTTTTAGTTTATTTGTATGCATTATGTTTTTGTTTTGTTTAGCATGTATGTTATGATCATTTCGTATCTTAGGTTCATGTTAGAAATAGGTAATAGGTTCGTTACATGTAATTATGTTTTAATGTATGTATATATTGTGTCATATGATAAAGTTTTAGTATAATTTTGTGGCGTCGTTGCTTTGCTAATCTAGTAACATTTTTTTGTATATGTCTTACATACGTTGCATGTGTGTTTTCTTATGAGTTTAAGCATGTTATAGTTAATTAATTTAATCTTGAAGCATGTTTATTCCTTTTTACATGTTTATGTTTTTATGCTTTTATTATTACCATGTTAATTTAGATATGTTTTTATAAAATATATTTTTGTTAGGATTGCATACGGATATATTAATTGTCAATACGGTGCCCTTTTATTCGAGCGTAAATGTGGCCAGTATCAAACGCAGTGATGGTGGTCTATCGGTTTACTCTCGAATAACGAGGCCCTTAAAATTTACTCGCACTTATAACCAAATTTTAATTTAATCATCACTTTAATCCAAAAAGTTTAATATTAATAAAGCGGTAATTATTAAAGTACCAATTTTGGGCGGTGTGGAGGTGCTAATCCTTCCCCATCCGTAACTGACTCCCGAACCCAACATTTTTTAAAAATCTATGGTTTTACGGTGTCCGACCTACCTTAGTGGCCGGTGGCAACTCCATTTTTAAATAAAATACGGTTTTTCTAAAACCCCACAGAAGACATTATTTTTAAATACCCGAAAGACCCCCAAACACCTTAAAACCTCCTTTTTTAGCGAAAGCTCCGTAGAGAAGAAAGATCGCTACAATCTGAGATATGGGCATTATCAGTTAAAGGTAAAGGATAAAGACGTGCCGAAGATAGCTTTTTGCACGTGTTACGAGCATTGTGAGTTCTTAGTGATGTCGTTCGGGTTGACTAATACGCCCGCAAATTTTATGGACATGATAAATCGGGTATTCCATGAATTCTTAGATTAATTCATAGTAGTGTTCATCGATAATATTCTCTTTTACTCTCATATCGAGGAAGATCACGATCGACACCTACGGATTGTGTTTTAGGTTCTGTTGAATAATAAGCTTTATGCCAAGTTGAGCAAGTGTGAGTTTTGGATTAAACAAAAGGTCTTTCTTGGTCATGTTGTTTTGGCGGAAGGTATCTATGTGGATTCACAGAAGATTAAAGCGGTCGTGAATTGGAAGCAACCTAAGTCGGTGATAGAAGTTCGTAGTTTCTTAGGGTTAGCAAGGTATTATCGTCACTTTATGGATGGTTTCTCGAAGATTGCTGCTCCTTTGACAAATTTGTTGCAAAAGGATGTAAGTTTTGAATGGACGGAGGGTAGACAACAAGCTTTTGATAAGTTGAAGGAAGCTTTGACGCAAGCTCTGATCTTGATTCAACCTGAGTAGGGGAAAGAGTTTGTAATTTATAGTGATGTATCCTATGTTGTTTTGGGGTGTGTATTGATGCAAGGGGGTAAAGTTGTGGCTTATGCATCTAGGCAGTTGAAGGTGCACGAGCGCAACTATCATATGCACGATATAGAGCTTACCGCAGTGGTGTTTGCATTGAAGATTTGGAGGCATTATTTGTATAGTGAGAAGTGTACTGTGTATACAGATCACAAGAGTTTAAAGTATTTGATGTCACAAAATGAGTTGAATTTTAGGCAACGGAGATAGTTGAAGTTGCTCAAGGATTATGATTTGACGATAGAGTATCACCCGGGTAAGGCTAATGTTGTAGCCGACGCCTTGAGTAGGAAGGTTGAGTTGAAGCCGAGGGTAATGTTTGCTCGGTTGAGTGTGACACGAGATGGTGGTTTGTGGCCGAGTTGTAAGTAAATCCATCGTTATTGCAGCTGATCAAGGAAAAACAACCTTATGATGATTCATTGGTATCGCATGTTAAGGATATTATAGATGGTAATCAGACAAATTTTTTTAATGATAAAGGTGTTTTGTGCTTTAAGAGTCGAGTGGTTGTGCCAAAAGATGAGGAGTTGAAGCGCACTATCTTGACTGAAGCTCATTCTAGTCCTTTTGCTATGCATCTGAAAAGTACAAAGATGTATCAAGATTTGAAGAAGAAATATTTTTGGGTTGGTTTTAAGAAGGATGTAGCAGATTTTGTTGCTCGTTGTATGGTATGTCAGCGTGTCAAAGCTAAGCGTCAGTTTTCTTCCGGGTTGTTGCAACTGTTGAGGATTTCGAAATGGAAATGGAAGAGAATTACCATGGATTTTGTGACTAGTTTGCCTTTAACGCCATCAAAGAAGAATTTCGTATGGGTGATTGTGGATAAGTTTATAAAGTGTGCACATTTTCTAGCTATGCATACGACAGATACTTTGGATAAGTTAGAGGAGTTGTATGTTAAGGAGATTGTGAGGTTGCATAGGGCGCCTAAGTCTATAATATCGGATAGGGATCCGCACTTTATAGCGAGGTTTTGGGAGTGTTTGCATAAGGCTTTGGGTACACGGTTGAATTTCAGTACTTCGTATCATCCTCAAATAGATGGTTAGTCTTAACGCGTTATCCAAGTGTTGGAAGATATGTTGTGGTGTTGCATCATTGATTTTCAAGGAATGTGGGAGAAGCAACTACCGTTCGTGGAGTTTGCCTATAACAATAGTTATCAGGCTAGTATTCAAATGGCTCCGCATGAAGCTTTATAAGGTAGGAGGTGTCGCACGCCACTTTGTTGGGCTGAAGCGGGTGAGAAGTATGTTTCCCTGCCTGATGTACTGAAAGACACCAATAAGATGGTGAAGCTTATTAGTGATCGGTTGAAGGCAGCTTCGGATCGACAAAAGTCTTATGCTAACTTGAAGCGTCGAGAGATTAAGTTTGCTATTGGAGATTTGTTTCTTAAGGTTTCGCCTTGGAAGAAGGTAATGAGGTTTGGACGGAAGGGCAAGTTGAGTCCAAGGTTCATTGGGCCTTATGAGGTGTTGGAGCATGTTGGTCTAGTTGCTTATAGGTTAAGGTTGCATTCGGAGTTGGAGAAGATACATGATGTTTTCCATATATCGATGCTTAGGAAATATAGATCAGACTCATCGCATGTGATGCTTGTGGAGGAGATTGAGTTGAGTCTGGATTTGACCTATGATGAGAAGCTGATTAAAATATTGGATCCTAGCAGCAAGGTTCTCCGTGGAAAGACCATTGAGTTGGTAAAGGTGTTGTGACGACATCGTGGTGTAGAAGAAGCCACGTGGGAAAGTAAGGAGGACATGAAGAAGCAGTTTCCTTATCTTTTTTCGCCAGGTAAATTTTGAGGATGAAATTTATTAAGAGGGGGAGATGTTTAACTCCCCGAATTTGGGCCTAAATGTTAGCTAGATTGATTAAACGGTTAGGGGAACCGGATTAGGCGATTCGAGCTAGTTTCGGGGAATTAATTCATAATAAATTATTTTTGGCTAAAATAAAATATGGAAAAATATTATAAAATATTTAATTAATATTATAAGGGTTTTAGGAAACTCAATCTGAAGAAATAAAATTTGATTTGGTATGGTGACTAAAATGTAAAGTTTTCAAAACTATTTTGTTGACTAAATTGTAAAAGGGTCAAAACTTAGAATCTTTAAGGAGCTAATTTACCAAAGTTTTTAATCAGATTTTCCCCTTAATTTAGGCTATTTTTAAATGGTTTTTAAAAGGTTAATAAAAAAATAAAAGAGATTTGATTAGAAAGATTTTAATAACCAAATTCATTTTCTTACGTAACAACTTTTGCTCTCAACTTTCTCAGCAGCCAAACTATCAATTTTACTCTAAAATTCTCAGGAATCATTCTTTTTTTATTTCCTTTTGATTTCTTAATTGATTTATTTGATTTCTATACTAAATTCTACTTGCTTTCTTGGAGATTTCATTCAAATATTGCCAATTAAGGGGAAATCAGTAATTAGAGGTGATTTTCGTTTCTCTCCTCTAATTAAAGGTTTTTTACTGAAATTCCCAAGTTTTTTATCCTTTACAACTGATTTTTGTTATGTATTTATGATTAAATCATGATATAATGTTTTAATTGAGTTTTAATGAGAAATTTGGTAGATCTTGATAATGGATCTGTTTTGTGTTAATTCTAATTTATTTAGATCACTTATAAGATATGTTTAATGTTATGAGAAGAGATTAATATAAGGAATCCTAAAACTAAGTGAATTGCTAATTTTCTAGGTTGTAAATAGTTAGATTTTGAGGATATCTTGGTGTTAAAAGGTTGCTGGAGATATAAGGTTAATATATTGATGTTTTTGGATGTTAATTGATGATGTTAAGATGTTAAAATGGTTAGGCTATGGTTGGGCTTTGTTTAGGTTGAGGTCGGTGATGGTTTCGGATGTTTTAAGGAAACGTTTGATGGTTTTTAGTGAGGCGAAGTTGGGAAGATGTGTTGTTGTGTTTAGAGATGCATGGAAATGCATTAATCCTTTGTTTTTGTATGGGTAAAACGGGAGAGACGGATCCTTCATCTTTTGGAGAGGTTCTGTAGGCTTCGGAAGCTTGATTTCGCATCGGCTAGTGGAGTTTTGTGTTGTCGATGAGTGGAAATGTGGTTTACTGCTTTCTAAAGGTTTGGAGTTTCGTATTTTCTAACAGTTTAATTGTGTCATTTTTTTACAATGAGTAATATTTTAAGTTTCGTATTTTTTAGCATTTGAATTGTGTCATTTTTTAGCTGCTATATCATAGACTCCCCATTAATTAAGTATTAACCGACATAAATATTCGACCAAAAAACATCAACCTTGTTAATGCCTCGTTAACTTTTTCACGTACCCTTCTATCAATAAATTTATCACCTTTATATTTTTAAATTGTCACATTGAATAGATTATACATTCTTCAGACCATAATCTGTTTTATTTTCGAATCATTCGTAGGGTTTTTATAAGTTGTTTTATTTTTTCTATATTTTTCTTAGTTTTATGTGATTGCCGACCATCGATGATTTTTCAATTTTAATTTTTCATAAAAAAATATCTTTTGTCTTGAATTTCTTCTTTTCTCGCGTCTTGTTGTGTTTGTTTCGTCTGCCTTTATGTAAAAAATTTCTATGCTTGTGACACGTTTCTTGTCTATTTTTTTAGTAGTTTGACGTTATGTTGTGATCAATACGCCACGCATCCCTGATCAGGGAAGATTGGTGATTTATTATGGTTAGATCCTTATTTATGACAGTTTACCGATATATTTAAAATATGATTTATTTTATCCGGGGACAAAGCCACCTTATAGGTGGGAGGGGCAAGTGCCCTCCCAAATTTGATGTGTTAATTGCATTTTAGGTCCCTAAGAGTTTTGAAACCATTGCAATTAAGCTCTCACCCTCTCAAAATTTTATGGTTTATTGTTTTTTAGGACCCTGTCAATTAAAATTAATAAAATCAAACCTTGATCCCTATTTTTTGGTTTAATTACTTTTCAAGGCTTTTCCATTTTAACATTTGTAAAAACTAACCTAAACTCCCTTAATTTTTATGGTTTAATTACTTTTTAGGACATATTCATTTCAAAGCTAATCAGTATGCCCCCTCGTAGTTCAATCCAGGCTCCGTCCTTGATTCTGTCCATCATCACTCTTACATCTCTACTTAAGCGTCTAGTTAGATCGAGACAAATAGATTTTGATTATAGTTATTGAGTTTTTGTGGAAGATGAATGTCATATTCAAGTGTTGTTTCTTCACGTCCTTTGAGTTTTCATATTTTATTTTTCTTTTTTATATGAATTATTTGTAGACATAGTCCCAAAAATTCTCTTTATATTTGAGGTATTTTTTTTGTACCTTTATGTATTAAACCATATCGTCAATTACAAAATAGTTTGGCTTTTGAAGATTAATTTCCACCCAATCCTTAATACTAATTTGCTAAAATTCAGTCATCTTATATGGTTTAATAACATTAGTCCAAAAATAAAATTTTAATTATTGTACATCACATGTTTTATAAAATTGCGTATGCAAAAGTACATGTTCAACAATCTTATAACCTCCACATAATTCGTTTCGACAATAACTTGGCGCACACCCATTTTCCATGCAAGCTTTAAACCTTCATATATACTCCGGATAGCTCCACATTTAAGGATAGAACAACATCTATAGTCTTCGAATATCCGAACAACCATCATCATGCAACATCCATTATAGATCCTCAACATGTCGATAATCCCTCAATCGATGTACTTAAGAATGGGTACGCAAAATGAAGCATTTCTAATGAAAAATGTTTTCTAACTTAATTTTGAAGAAAAAAATCAATTATTGTGCAGATTTTAAAAATGAAGTACAATTTGAGTGACCATATTTTAGATATTATTTGTCGTAGGGGATGCTCTTATATTATGAAAAGGTGTTAGCTTGGTTTGGAAGGAAGTTCAACAAGGTTTAGTTTGGAATATAGAATGCACTAATCTAAAATAAATAAATAAATTTAGAATGCACTAATCTAAAATAAATAAATAAATTTAGAATGCATAACAATAATCTGATTAGTGTCTCAATAACTTGCATGTCAAGAAACCGAACGTTGTCACATTGAAAATTAGGGTTACTGTTTAATGTTTATTCTAATAACTTGCATACCAAGAAACCGAATGTTATCACACTAAAAATTAAAATCCTATACCATATAGTTTACTGCAAAAGAGAATCAAGTATTTCATCAAGAACTCTGATCTTCTAATTTCACATTCTTCTCAAGTAAAGATTCATTTCTAGAACCTCCAATGCTTTCCGGCTTCAAAGTGTTTAAAATTCTGTTGAACTCTTTATCACCGATATAATTGATTTTGTGGATCGAAAATTGAGCCACCGTCATAAAACCCGAAACAGCTGCGCCATGACGTTTGGCCATGTCAAAGGCAAACTTTGCAATCTTCGGACTCGATAAGCCACAAACTCTGGCGTCCACGTCGAGGCCCACGAGCACGTTGGAGACGAACATGACACTGAAGCAGGACATCAGAACAGCTAACGGCATGGCGAAGGAAGTCACAGATGTAGGGGCAACGATATCATCGACCAAAAACTCTATGCCGTGGGCTTTGACGCAAAGTTGATATCTTAATCTGATACGTAACTGGATAATGGTGGCGTCGGTGGCAGTGGGAGATGTATTGTTTGCTTCAAAGAATTTCAAAGAGCAGCCGACTTTGGAGTTGGAGGCGGGGTCGAAGCCAAGAATTTATCTAAGGGTATCATTTCCTTGAATGATATTTAGAGGGATAAGTTATTTATAAAGGGATGTCAATTTATTTATATTTTTAATTTTTTATATACAAATTATATAAAAAAAATATAATTTTTTAAAAATTTTGAATGCACAGGCGGTTGAAGGGGTTCGGCTTTGGTTCTTCGGGGTTTATGTGGATATAAATCCACTATTATACTTTGTGAAAGAATTTTAACTCTATTGGTCAGAGTTTGGGTATTTATAAAAGGACTAGTCCGGGTTACAGTTGTAGACGGAGTGGAGTTTTTAATCCATAAAAAACCCTAATGGCTCTCGATGATAATTTACAAGTGGAATTAAAATCGATATTTTATTCATAAAATTCAAAGGTTCCTTCTTTTAAAAGGGTATAAGTATTAACACGCACAAATATTCGACCAAAAAACATCAATCTTGATAAAGCTTCGTTGACTTCTTCACACACTCTGTGTTAATAAATCGATCACTTTTACCTTTTAAAATTGACGCATTAAAAAATTGGAACCGAACTTTTGGTATTGGTATTGTATCAAACTGTCAATGACACGATGACATGGATGCTAAATTACATTATGGAATGATCACGTAATAATTTTATTTAATATCTTCCAATTAAACGTGTCATTATCTTATTTGAAAACTTTAAAAATTGATGAACATTTGTACACCCAAAAGTATTTGAACCTAGATCTCACGTGCTTAGCCACCAAGCCAAGCAAATAAGTTTTTAAGATCATGTCAAACTTTTTACGTAAGTCAAGATATAGCTGGAGGGAAATTAATGAATATAATTATGCATTTGGAGGGATTTGAATCTAGGTCTTGAATATAAGATATATAATGTTTATCCATCAAGCGGGAGGCATACCCATTTAGCCAAATATTACGTCCCGAGCTTGACCCGAGTACCTTTACTATTTAGCGAACTAGGTAGTTGACCTGTAATTTTTATTTTTCTAAGAAAAATATCCGATCTTTTTACCGAATCAGCGGGCAGTATATCACTGGTAGAAAAATAATTTTTACCGAATATTTTTTACCCAAGATTTTGAAAACTTGTAAACAAGTCTTTGAAATTATTATTGTAAACACCCATTTTGTCCGGACCTACAAACCCAACAGCCCAATTAAAATATAATTACCCAATACCCATATAACCCTTTACAACCCAATTAAAATACTAATAACCCAAATTACCCATATCTGGCCCGTATCCAACCCAAACCCAAATTACCCATATCTGGCCCGTATCCAACCCAAACCCAAATAACCAAAATTTAACCCTAATCCTAACACATAAAAACCCTAGCCGCCGCCGCCTTCATCCTAAGCCTTTGAAGCCGCCGCCGCCGTTCAAGCTGCTGCCGACACTCATGCCGCGTCATCACTCCCCTGCCACCACGACCACGTCACCGCCAAGCGTCATGCTACCGACTGGCCACCGCTCCACCGCCCTGCAAAAGAAAAAGGATACTATTATCCTGTAAATTATGATAGTTTAGTTTTTTAATACATATATTACGGGTATAAAACTCATTCGAACGATTGTAAAAGGGGAGTTCGATTAATAAAAAAGCGAGAGGTATTTGGAACAAAAAATAGAGCAGATTCGAACAAAAAAAAGATCGGAATAAAAAGCAAAGCAGATCAAACAAAAAACGAAAAAAAGAAATAATCTTACCTTGGCCTGAGTCGTTTGCCGGGGACCGGAGCCTTAAATCTTTAATCCCAACGGTGGGGAGACGCCATTCAACGAGGGGAACCACATAGTTCATTTTGATGACGATCCGGCGGCGAAAAACACAGATCCGGTGAGAGGAATTCCAAAGGTTCGAACTTTTTTCGTGAAGCTCGGATCATTTTCTGGAGGATCCAGTCCGGTAGAGAGGAAGAGGGGAACAAGATGACTCTGTTCGTGCCTTTGCATGGCAGGAAACGTCGCCGGAGCGGCGGCGACGCGGAGATGAAACGGCGGCCGTTTAGGGTTCTTTGAAATGGGGGTGATGGCTGTGTTAAAGAAAACAAAGAAAATGAATCTGATTTAGGGGGTTTTTAGATTATAAGCTAAATAGGAATGGTTTAATTACCTTATAAGTCTCTCTACCCCTAACACCTTTGCACTAGTGGTCTGCCTCATTGTATAATTGCTCCTTAGGTCCCAATTATTTTTAATTGTTTTGCAATTTGGCCTCCAGATTCGTTTTTCATCCGATTTCAAGGGGGAAATTACGCTCATAGTCCCTTCGCTTCTGTATCTTTGCAATCCAGCCTTTCAATTTTGTTTTTATTTCGTTTTAGTCATTGTTTTTAATTTCTTTTTAATTTAGCTATTAATATTAATATTATTATTATTATCATCATTAATATTATTTATGTAATATTTACGATCTAATATTATTCTTATACACTCTATATGTATTTCAATTGAATTTTGAAAAAAAATAATTTTTAGGGGTTATTGTAAAAAACGTATCTCGAATGTAAGAGGTGCCATTTTCCGTTAACTTCTATCGAAAAATATCTATTTTATTTTTAAACTATAATTTTCAAAATAGATTTCCTTCATTTGTGAATCTAATAGAAAATATCCCCCAGGTGTAGGGGTGTAAATTCTTTTCTTACAAAAAATATTCTTTTCAACATTTTAAAGGGATCACAAATTTTAAATTAAATTCGAATTATTAATTTCTAACATTTTAAAGGATCACAAATTTTAAATTAAATTCGAATTCTTAATTTCCCTCATTTAGAGAATAAATAATCGACCAGGTACCAATTTTGGGCGTTGTAGAGTGCCCACCATTCCCCACACGTAACTTACTCTCGAACCTGTCTTTTTGGTTTCGCAAACCAAAACTCGTTATTTTTTATAAAACGACAAAAACAAATTTTATTAAAATAACCGAGTTTTTAGATGATCAAATCTCACATATACTAAAAAGATTGGTGGCGACTCTATTCTAAAATAATTTTCGTAAGGACGCGTCAAGCGCCTGTCGCGGCGCGAGGGCCGTTGTTACAGCTTGGCGACTCCGTTGGGGACTATCTTTTTTAAGAGTCGAGCCACCGGTTGATTATTTTTTGTCTTAATGAGTGAAAACTATAAAAATCGGTTTAACTTATTTTGTGATCCCTTTTCCTGTTAAATTTTTACAATAATTTTTTTTCCTGGTTTCACATATCATGAGCTCTGCACCCGAGTTCCGTCCTTTTTAAGTGGGAGTGAAAAGCTACGACTTCGTGAGGTATCGCCTTCATGAGGTATCGCCTCCGTGTAGGATAGTGGATCACTTTCGGGATACATTTGTACCTTCTGTCTTCGTGAGATATTCATCTCTGTGCAGGCCTAGGGAAATGTATCCTCCCTACCGATGTCCTAGCGATATTTCGAGTACCGTTACTCTAGAACTTAAACCACATGTAATGAACCGTAGGAGCCTACCCTTTAAAACTATATCGAAACTCTGCCCGTTTAGAGAGTCACCCTATAAGTGCATAGTAAAGTGTTGGGGTTTTAATTTCTTTCAATTATGCCCTTTAATTTCAGTGTTTATTCACTTTGCAATAAGTGGATACCATGTCAATATTTTATGCGAAACAAGCATACGGGTAGATAGCATGATGAGGTAGGATGTTTTTTTCTTTTCTAAAAACATGTCGGGTAGAAAAGCATGTTCTAGGGTTATTCTTTTTCAGCATGTGTTTATTATTTTTATTGATACTGAGATTAACGTGTTTTGTTTTGTTTTTATTTTCTTTGCCCTTGCATTGCATTCTTTATTTTCATTATTTAAAAAGGGTGTTAAAGCAAGTTCAACCGTTAAAAAGGATCTGCTATGGAGAACCAATTTCTTGATAAGGTGAAAGGAAACCTAGGTGTGCGGAGGTGGTCAGAGGAGACTCAACACCAAAAAGGCGACAGTCTCCTGAAAGGCAAAAAGTCAGGGCCCTGGGATTTCACCAGTATTAAATTGACTCAGAACCAACTGCAAGAATTAAAAGAAATTTGGTACAAGTGGGATGAAGAAAACAAGCAGTTGTTCTACAGCAACTACAGTGATCTACCTTATCTGCTAGACATCAGTATCGATAAAGTTTTGTTCCGAGCCCTTGTCCAGTTCTGGAATCCTGCCTACAGTTGCTTCGCTCTAGGAGATGTCGACTTGGTACCAAAGATTGAAGAATACAATGCTTTGATCTGTTGCCCGAAAATCCAGGTTTGTAAGGCCTACTTCAAGTCTCCCAATTCTCCAGCGTTTCAGAAAAAGCTCCTCAAAATGACCGGTGTGGAAGAACAATAGGCCAAAGCTAGGATTAAAGAAAAAGGTGAAACCAAGTGCATCTCCTAGGAATTTATACGACACTTGATCCAAGTTCAACCCAAGTGAGAAAAACAGGTTGAAATGTTCACCCTGGCCATCTATGGTTTGGTTATCTTTCCCAAATCATTGGGGTATATTGATGATGCTATTATGGAATTGTTCGATCACCTCAACAAAGGGATTACCCCTGTTCCAGCAATTCTAGCCGAAACTTTTAGGTCTTTCAATGCTTATAGAAGAAGCGGCGAGGGAAGGTTCATCGGTTGTGCCTAGCTTTTTGTTGGCCTGGTTTCATAGCCACTTTTGGAAGCCGGAGAAAGTTTCTTATCGAGCATGCTTTGAAAATACTCACCATTAAGAGATCTAGCGTCTACACCAAGATAGGAGAACATCTTTCATGACAAATAGATGGCTATTTTCTGAAACCTCCAAGAGAAAGACATCATCTGAAAAGTACGTTGGTTCTTCCCCGAGAATATTATATACAAATGCGGAGACTATGATTGGGTCCTTTTGTAACCCCCTTGACCCAACCAAGTCGCAAGATCGAACAGAGCAAGCTACATTAGGTTTACCGAGGTAAACCGTGAAGATAAAACTCAAAACACGACCATTTTTTTCTTTTATCTTATCTAGAGGCATAATTATTAACCTACATGTACATACTGATCATAAGTGTAAACTCAACTCAATCGGGCATCGAATTGACATCCAATTGAACACTATTACAAAATAGGGACTAAAATGTAATTTCCATAAGTTAAGGGTTCAATTAAAAAATTAATTTTACCAATCCACAATTAAGTTCATTTCATGCAAGCTCATGAAATTTCATCGCAATTAGATCACCACAGCACCCTCAATTTATCATTCAAACATTTAGGGACCAAATTGTAAATCTGTAAACTATAAGGACTTACCTAAAATTTGATTTACCAATCTTCAATTAGTCATTTTCATGCATACATGTCAAATTTCAGCTTAAAAAACCATCCGAACTCATTCAATTGCTTACACAACATCTAGGGACCAAACTGCAAGATTTCAAAGCTTAAATGAACATATAATCGAAATAATGGTCCTTGGTTTCAGTACATGGGTTTTCAGATCGATATGGGGCCAAATTATATTAGAGATTTCGAAACCACCCCTACAGGTTTTGAAACCAAGCCTCTAGAACTTAAAACACGTATCGGTATGACTCCCCGCGTACCGCACCCCATAGCAATTTTGGCCTACAGGTTTCAAAACTAGGGGCCAGGTTTCAAAACCTCTGGGCCTAGAATGAGAATTTTAACTGGTTTTTCATCCATTTATGATTTCTAAAACACTCATACATGCTTCAAACATATATCCAACATATTCAAGGATCGAACCATATCAAAGCATCACAGATTCAACATCGATTCATGGCATCTTGCATCAAATGAAAATCTATAGGCATGCTTCCTATAAACCAATCGAGCAACGCATGAAACTCCAAACCATCACCAAAAACACTTTATAATGGCCATTTTCAATTCAAGAGCAACTAAACAAACTTGCTCGGACAGAGAGTTTAACAATCATCTCCCGAAACATCAACGGAAATCCCATTGCCATTACTACTTATAGTCTAATTCCAAAAACATACTTTGATTACCAAGTCTTGTTAAGATACCTTTCTTCCCTCTACCTCCCAAACCTTTAGTTCTCTGCATTGATGGACAAAGGGAGCGTAAGCACACTAGGCTTAGTGAGGAGTGCTCAAAAATAACACACCATCAATGCATTTAAAACCATTTTCCATCAACAATATGAAATTCCCATTTCAAACCATATTTATCATCATATAAAACATCATGCCTTTAAAACCATGCACTTTAACACTTTCAAAACCAGCATATTTAAAAATATGCAACATGTATCATTAACCAACAGCAAATCTCATTGCTAACCTCAATTTAAGCCTTCCCATGCATAACACCATATGCAAAGCTTAAAGAGTAAACATGTATAAATCACATTATACAACATAAACCTTTCAATGATACATTAACAATTATATTGGCTTACAAGTGATCATTAAACAAGTCCAATAACAAAAGAGTTCATCGGATACACAGGTTGAACAAGTGTTAACCCAACACTTCAAGCCATCTCAACCTGAATAGCGATACAATCGCAGTACACTAACAACCGGGTACAATAACAACCCACAGGGACACCAATCCCTCTCATCGGTTAGATGCTTAATCCACCAACGAGAGTATTCAGTACCGTTAAACCCCTCTACTATTAGGGTACTTAGATGGAGTATTTGGTACCGTTAAACCCCTTAACATCCAAGGTAACTTATTTACAGTGCACTCAATCCTATGGCCAGCCAACTATATCTGATAACAATTTTAAAACCACATCACTTGCTAATATAATTAACCATTTTCCATTTACCTCACTATTTTAACAAGCATTCACCAAACCATTTTTCCAAAGCAACATCACATGCTTTAAACACAAGTATAAACCACATACTTACAAGGATCACTTACCATGTGCATCCTTCAGCACTTCATGCTTAAAAACAGTATATCAATTACTTTAAAAAATGCTTAAACAGTAGGTAACATGGAAATTAAAACAAGTGCATAAAAACATTTCAAACTAGCACGACCGAGAGAGAAAACCACTTTATACTTACTTCCGAGTCTAGGTAAGCATTTCAAGCTCTACCTTAACTCCCAAAACTCTGTTCCAAAACATCAAAACGCTTTAAACCACGTTTTCACTCACCGATACGCGAAAACAAGCATCCGAAGCCTCCAAAGCTTCCCCGATCACTTTCGGATCCATCTCCCCTATTTTAACCACATTACAACAGAGGATTAATGCATCTCCATGCATTTAAAACACTGCAACAATAGATCCTCACGGATTCACCTCACAATTACCCAATCACAACAACCAAAAACACTATCTAATCCTTTCTAAACACAACCCAGCCACAACCTATCAATCTAACACCACTTCTATCATCAAATAACATCTAAAAATAGAATCAAAACAACCTAACACCTCCAACAACCAAACAGCCACCACAACTCCACAAAAACAAAATTCTAACAACCTAAACAATTAGAGATTCAAGAGTTTCGGGATTCCATTGTTAAAATGACTTATCAACATTATTATACATCCATAATATGTTTAAAATCAATCTAAATCACTGGAAAATAGATCCAATTCGGATCTTTTGCTATTTCATCAATTTTACCCAATTAAATCAATTAATTCAATATAAAAACACAAAATCAGATTATAAACCATAAATCAAGGATCAAATACTTGGGAATATCAATAAAGAACCATTCAATAGAGGAGATCATGAACCATACCTCTATTGTGTGATTTCTCCCTCAATTGGCTTGTTTAAAGCTAGGAAAACACAAGATTTCAATGAGGTTTTGTAAATCAAAGTCAAATAATCAATTGTAGATCAAGAATCTAAGTAAAAAGGATCCCTCACCTCTGGTTTTTGATGAAAACTTGAGTGTTTGGCAGAAAAGAAGTGGAGTGAAAAGTTACGTCAATTTTCATTAAAACCAAATAACTAACTTTAATATCTAAAATCCCTTTTAATTAACTTTTAAAACACGTGTTAAAATGATTTAATTGAAGGGAGAAATCACCAGCAAAAACTTGGTAAAATAGCTCCTTAAGGATTCTAAGAATTGACCATTTTCATTTTAGTCACTTTAAAAATAGTTTTCAAAAATTGCATTTTGGTCACTAGCCAAAATGTCATACCTCCAAATATCATTTTCCAAAATTGATTCCACCAATATTAATCATATATTAAAGCATGATTTTTAACTATTTTCCATATTTTTATCTCACCGAAAAATATAAGATCTCGAATCTCTAACCTGGTCCACTGGACCATCTAACAAACCTCAAAACTGCTAGGCCCAAAACTGGGGTGTTACAACTCTCCCCCACTTAAAAACTTTTGTCCCCAAAATTTACTCGGAAGAAACAAAAGCAGAAACTGCTCCAACATCTCTGACTTACATTCGCACGCTGCTTCCTAACACTGTGGTGTCTCCGCAACAACTTAACAAGGCCAACCAATATACCACCCAGAACTCTACCGTTGGCAACAAGGATCTCCACCAGGTCCTTCATACACGATAACTCAGATCTCAACACGATGCCTTACACCGGCACAACATGCAAGGAATCCAACTGATACCTTCGCAACATCATCACATGAAACACATCAAGGAACCCCTCCAACACAGGAGATAACCTCAACAATAAGCAATAGGACCCACACACTCAACAAAATTGTACGGTCCTCAAAATGCATCACCTTCTTTCAAGGTGATACCATCATGATCATCTGACCATTACAACACACTTTAAATCACTACGCCTCAGATTCGCGTAGAATTTTTGACGATCCAAAACTGCTCTCAAGCGCCCACATAATAACTTCACCTTCTCACTAGTGCCTTTCCACACATCAGATATGGGAATGTACTTTTCCCTAATTTCAGCCCAACACACGGGCGTACGGCTCCTTCAACTGCACAACGCCCCATACGGTGCCACCTGCATACTTTCCTGATAACTGCCATTAAAGAAAACTCTACCAAAGGCATGTGCCTTTCACACTTTCCCGGAAGCTCTGTGATATACAACCCAACTGATCTTTCAAAACCCAAATTCCATGCTCTAACCCGCCATCCAATCGGGATAGATATGAAGTACATACACTTAAGCTCAAGCAACACCCTCAGAACCTCACTGTAACCCACGGATATTCATCTAGAACTATGAACTCAGGCACACAGTGGAAATGCACTAACTCGGCAATATACAAATCTGCCACATATTCCAAAACATACATCACAAGCATAGCCACGAGAGTGCACACACTTCGTAACTCATTCATCAACCACCCAAATCGAATCCTTTCGGTAAGTGCCAAATGTAATACCCCAAAATTTACTAAGTTGATTAAGGGTCATTTAGTACTAAGATAATAGATTAAAAGCTAACTTAGTGACTAAAATGACAAAAATGCAAAAGTTGGGATTTCTTTAATTATGGGTTTTGGAAAGGAAATTTCTAAGGTTTAAAGGTCTCATGTGATAGATAGTGAATTGAATAAGGTATTCTTAAAGTTTGGTTGAATTCCAAGGAAAATTGGAATGGGAATTGAAGTTTAAAGAGGTAGTGACCAAAATGTAAATTTTGGAAATTTTATGGCTAAAGTATAAACTTTGGAAAAGTTTAGGGAGTAAAGTTGTAATTTCCCAAAAGTTAAGGGTTTTTATTTCATAAATAAACAGATCACCTAAGGATGTGAATCAAATGCGGAATTATTGGTTCGATCTGATATTTCGATTATTGGAAAAATCGCAGTTTAAGTTTAAGTGGAATTCGGATACCCAAATCGAACTGGAAAATTATGAAATTTTGCCATATGATAGAGAAAGGTTATAAAAGTCATTTCCAAGTGTTGGAAATATTTTTAGTTTGATTCAAGATGAATCCTACAGTTTATTTCTGAGTAAAGGATTATTTATCGGTATATTGGATCGAATGGAAATTTTGGAGACTGATTCAAAAGACATGAAAAAATTCATAAAATATTATTTTATGAATATTTTATTGTATTTGGTTGGATTCCAACTAGATTTAGTTGAATTTTTACAAGAATGGCAAACTAGTAAATAAAAACTAGTTGGAGGGCAACTTGGTAAACTTATTCGAGTTGAGATTGGCCTTTAAAGTTGTTATGGGTTTTAAGATAATTGATTCATGATTAGAACTTGAATAAATAATTTATGTCAATTTTAAGTAAAGTTAAGCGCGCTTGGGCTAGAGAAATTTTAGGATGGGTGACCATCGGGAAGTTTTCTGAAAATTTTAAATTACCCTGATCTTTGAATAAAGAAGTCATAGCATTACCGACTCATATCCGGTGTACGGATAGGGGAAGGGGTTGTTACATTTATTGGTATTAGAGCTACAGGTTTAGGCGGTTCTGGAGATTAAACGAAGTATGGTAAAGGTCAAAAGTGTATACATGCCACTAGGATGTCAGAATTACTGATGATTTTACTTGTTGGAATGGATGCGATTGCTTACTTCATTATGATAGTAATGTTAAATTCCAATGTATGAGAAAAGATTTGTGTCAGGTGTTTAGGCAAGTGAATCAATAAGAGATTCACGAGAGTGATAAAGTTAATGATAATGCTCTACCCTCAGCTTAGCATGATGCAGAGGCACCATGGTAACATGATATGCATGTTCTGGATTAAGAGCTTTTCTTCCAGACATTAGATTCAATTTTGAATCAGTTTGCTTAGGCACTGATTGCAAAATAATTAAGAGTTCTGGCATACTAGAATTTCAGAAAGATATTGATGGAGATTCTATGATTGTTAATCTATGGTCTAAGGATATAAAGGTTAGGCTGAAGGAACTCTGTATTGATGATCATAGGAGACTAAAAATAAAGTAGTATCTCTTCTGAAAGGATTAGACCCATATTTGATAAAGTAATGTTACGGTACATACTCAAAAGTTTGTTAGCTAGAGTTCTTTCTTTGAGTGTTCCGTAACAAAGTTTATCCTAGAGATGCAATGGAGTTCTTGCATCTTAATTTAAGCAATTGGATTATTTATGGGTATGAGTGTAAGTTAATAAATTGATCTAATTTGCTTCTAAACTGCTTTCTACAGACAAAATGAGAGTCTGTTGTGACAGTTCATAGAGGGCTAGAGGTCAGGTATAAAAAAGTATTGGCTGCCCTATGTATTTAAAAAAATATGAAGCAGTAAATTATGCTAAATGCAATGGAAAGGATTCAGAATAAGAAAATATCTAAATAGAGGTCATAGCTCATGAAGAGGAATAGTAAATCGAGATAACCACCTTTAAAAAAGTGGTGAGGATTTCTGGAAAAAAATGCCAAGCTGAATTTATTACATAGTTCTGTAAAAAGATTGAGACAAGGAAAATTAGGAACTCTCTGACATTTATAATTAATGTTGGAGATTCAAGAAAACTACAAAACCAATCATGTGAGTGTTGTGATAATTGGCATGCATGAGCATGCATAGTTTTATTGGAATTTGTTATCAATATGAAAATGATTTTACTTATGCTATGGATACCGAGCATCAAGGATAGGTTAAGAGAGTATTCCTATTGTTTGGAAATTTTAAATGGGTTGCTTAAGAGGAGCAGTCAGACTTGATGCTTAATCGAGAGACTGAGTTTAAGATTGGATTTAATCCAATAATGGATTTATATTGATTACCACCCAAGTCGAGCAAAGGTTGTAGCAGATTGCTTTGAGTCGGAAAACATTCACTACATTACAAGCTTTAAATGCTCAGTTAAAGGGAAAATCAAATGGTTCATTATTGGTAGAGTTGTAATTGAGATCATCATTGTTAGATCAGATTAAAGAAATTCAGCAACGAGATGAAGATTGTATAACCAAGATAAAGCAAGTGGAATCGAGTGGAATTAAAGATTTTGAGATTAAACCCGATGGATGTCTTTACTATAAAGATAAAGTGTATATTCCTAAAGATGCTGAGTTGAAACAGGATTTGCTTATTAAGGCACACTATAGTCCATTGACTATGCATCCAAAAAAAATAAGTATCAAGATTTGAAGGGTCGATATTGGTGACCTGGTATGAAAAAGAATGATATCAGAGTTTTTTGCTAAGTGCTTGACTTGTCAACAGGTGAAAAGCTGAACATCAAGTACCATCAGGGAAATTGCAATCTATTTCTATTCCACAGTGGAAATAGGATAGAGTTACAATGGATTTTGTAATAAGATTGCCATTGACTTCCAGTAAGAAAGATTCTATATGGGTAATTGTGGATAGGTTAACTAAATCTGCTCACTTTATACCAGCTAGAATGGATTATTAGATGAGCAAGTATGTTGAGTTGTATGTCAAAGAAATAAGGAACAAGTAAATACCATTGGTGAAAGTCATTTGGCGCAATCACCAAGTGGAAAAAGCAACATGGGAAGCAAAGGATGTAATGGAAAAGCAGTATCCGCACTTGTTTAAAACAGGTACGTTTTGAAAATTCGAGGACGAATTTTCTTAAGGGGGAGAGAATTGTAATACCCCAAAATTTACTAATTTGATTAAGGGTCATTTAGTACTAAGATAATAGCTTAAAAGCTAACTTAGTGACTAAAATGACAAAAATGCGAAAGTTGGGATTTCTTTAATTATGGGTTTTAGAAAGGAAATTTCTAAGGTTTAAAGGTCTCATGTGATAGATAGTGAATTGAATAAGGTATTCTTAAAGTTTGGTTGAATTCTAAGGAAAATTGGAATGGGAATTGAAGTTTAAAGAGGTAGTGACCAAAATGTAAATTTTGGAAATTTTATGGCTAAAGTATAAACTTTGGAAAAGTTTGGGGACTAAAGTTGTAATTTCCCAAAAGTTAAGGGTTTTTATTTCATAAATAAACAGATGACATAAAGGTGTGAATCAAATGCAGAATTATTGGTTCGATCTAATATTTCGATTATTGGGAAAATCGCAGTTAAAGTTTAAGTGGAATTCGGATACCCGGATCAAACTGGAAAATTATGAAATTTTGCCATATGATAGAGAAAGGTTATAAAAGTCATTTCCAAGTGTTGGAAATATTTTTAGTTTGATTCAAGATGAATCCTACAGTTTATTTTAGCGTAAAGGATTATTTATCGGTATATTGGATCGAATGGAAATTTTGGAGAATGATTCAAAACACATGGAAAAATTCATAAAATATTATTTTATGAATATTTTATTGTATTTGGTTGGATTCCAACTAGATTTAGTTGAATTTTTACAAAAATGGCAAACTAGTAAATAAAAACTAGTTGGAGGGCAAATTGGTCATTTGGCCCTAATGGCATTTTTGAAATATTTAAAAAGTTATAAGGGAAATTTTGGAAAGAGAAAATAGAAGATTAAATCTTGGCCCTTGATTGATGATAAAATCAATCTCAACCATTGGATAAAAAGGGCAAAATTGTAATTTCACTATTAAATGAATTTAATATTCATTTAATAGATATATGTGTAAAATAATGGTGAAAAGATGAACATTCTTTTCCAGCCAAAAATGTGAGGGCTAGGGAAAGAAAGAGAAAAAAAATTTCCAAGCTCGATTCAAGCCCCGAAACTCGATTTTCAGGTAATCTCTTCAACTACAAAGTTGTTCTACTCTTCAAGCTCTATCTTTTGATATCAATAATTCATGGAATCCATGCTTGATTGATGAGAATTTACATGAGAAAGAAATTAAGGTTTGTGGATCAAATTGGGGCTTTTGAGATTCTATGATTCCATGATTGAATTCAAGTTGAAATCAAGCTAGTATGATGTTAAAATCATGATATTGAGTTGGGATTTAAGTTTTACATGTTTTGATTATTATGAAGATGATTAGGGTTTATGGGTTTAAGTTTAATTTAGGGTTTGTGATGTTGAAATAATGATCTAGTAAGCTTGAATTGTTGTTTGGAAGCAAAACCCTAAGTTAAATTGTGTAGGGACCATTTCGGCAACTTGAAAAGTTGAAGGACCAAATCTGAATTTTTAGAATTTGGAGTATATTTGTGTTATTAATGGTGTTGGAGATGTGAAATTGATGTTAGAATGCTAAACCGATGTTGAATTAAATTAGGGACCATTTTGACAAATTATCAAAATCAAGTGACCAAATAGGCAATGAATTCTTGGATGGGGATTAAATCTGATTTTTGGTTAAAATAATAGAATTAAGGTAGTAGTGTTGATTTGAGGACTAAATTGCAAAGTTAAGAGGTTTAAATCTTTACCTTTGCATTTTAGTGACTATTTTGGGTAAAGAAAGAAAATTAGAGGGAATTATTTGAATAATTATTTGATGAAGAAGATGATAAATTGATTTTTTGAAACAAGTGATGGGACTAAATTGATAAGTAGAAAAATAAGAAGAGGTTAGTATAAATTAGAAGTTGATTATGGAAGGCTATGATGAAGATTGAATTTTGGCAATGACTTTGAAAATTCACCATAAATTTAAAAAAATGGTTAGATGGTGAATTTTATACCGTTGTAAATATGTGTTTGTCTAGTTCCGTATCCATCAAACGGAAACTGATTTCGAGTTCTGAGTCAAAAGATATGAATTTTTAATCGAATGAAGATCGGAAAATTTACAGAGCAATTTCTGTTTGTGACAGGAGTTTGAAGAATTTTCATAATTTTTTTAGATTTTATTAATTTATGTGGCTTATACCGTTAGAGCCGTTATCGAATCTAGTTTTTCCAGTATAAAGTAAATTAAGATCTGGTATGTATTCTACCCAGTATAAGTAAATCTTTAAAGGTGGCACAAGCTGTCAGAAAATAGAATTTGAAACATTTGGTATTTAAATGTGAGTTAGCAAGCTCGGAAGAATTATTAGAAGTTCAAATTGGTCACTAGGGACCATAATGAGTTTGTGAAAAATACAAGGAAGAAAGGAAAAATAATTGAAAATTTTATATTCGAATGATTATATTAGACCGCATGGTTAAGGTATTGTTAGATTTGAATCTAACAAATATTTTATCTTATTCATGTGAATAATGAAGTCAAGGCCGAATCAAAGAAAGTTCGAGGTTCTATAAAGGAAAGGATCGAGTAGAATTTAGTGAGCCGTGCTAATAAATGGCTCAGGTGAGTGCAATGCATACATAACATGATACATTGTTGTTTTATACATCATTGGTAAGACTTGCGATAAGTCTACATGAATTATATGTTGGCATGATATTTATGTCATTGATCATATATTTGACATATTTTAAATATGTCAAGGGTTGAAAATAAATGCATTGATCACTAGTTATTGATGATGGTATGCTATGAATGTTATTTTGGGTATGAGCTGTCCAATATTAAATTATATTGATATACATTTCCATGGATGGAATAAATTCGGGAATTTTGCCCAAATGAGTCATTGAGGGACAGGGTATAGTTGGCATGCCATAGATTCCAGCAGCACGCTGCATAATCGGGAATTCGGGATAACACTATAGTGTTAAAAGTACACTTAGTGCATGGTAAGCACGGCCTTATAAACGTGCAGGATAATGGTTAGCACGACCTTATAAATGTGCAGGATAATGGTTAGAACGGCCTTTTAAATGTGCGGGTTAGCACTTCGGTGCATATTTGACTCGCGTACCCAGGGTCCTCAAGGTTGTATTTGGGCTATGAAATTGGGAAACAGGGAAATCATTGATAATCGGGCTATAAATAAAGGGATAATAAATGGTAAACAGGTTAGAGAGTATATGAACTCTCGGGACATATTTATATGAACACTCAGGGCAAATAGCAAGTATATCGGTAAGAAATTTATATCCAGTTTATATTATGTTGATACATGATTGGTATGATGGTAATATTTATATAGTGATCATGATGCATATAAGGCATATTATGATAACCGGGCATACATGAAAATCTTATGACATTGACATATATCATGCTATATAAACGTAGCCATGAACTTGAATAAAGTTTAAATTATTGTTATTAATTTCCTTTATTGCCTCACTAAGTTCGTACTTGGTTGTGTTTGAATGTACACACGTAGGTAAATCAAGATGAGAGGGAGAAAAGCATTGTATCAATATTGGAAAGCTCAACAGGTAATCACAGTAATGACATCCTAATTGAGGTCGATTTTTATAGTGGCATGTATGCTTGCTAAACTTATTCGAGTTGAGATTGGCCTTTAAAGTTGTTATGGGTTTTAAGATAATTGATTCATGATTAGAACTTGAATAAATAATTTATGTCGATTTTAAGTAAAGTTAAGCGTGCTTGGGCTAGAGAAATTTTAGGATAGGTGACCATTGGGAAGTTTTCTGAAAATTTTAAATTACCCTGATCTTTGAATAAAGAAGTCATAGCATTTCCGACTCATATCCGATGTACGGGTATAGGAAGGGGTTGTTACACCAAAGGCAACCCAAACACAAAATCTCTGGTGATTCTTTCCCATTTCCATTTCGGTATCCTCAATGGTTGCAACAACCCGAAAGAAAACCGATGCTCAGCTTCAACACGTTGACATACCATGCATCGAACAACAAAATCAACCATATCTCCCTTTAAACCAACCCAACAGCAATCCCTTTTCAAACCTCGATATATCTTGGCATTACTAGAATACATTTCGCAAGAACTGGCATACGCCTCCATCAAACCATACACCTCAACTCAACATCAAGGGACACCACCTTCCGATCTTTAAAACACAACACCCTATAACCTTTAACGTGAAAATCCACCGGATTTCCTCCTCCCAATAACTTGAACATTCGATACTGATGTATAATCACATCGTTACCTTTCTCTAATCAACTGTGGCCTGAATGAATTCACTTGTAACTTGACATCAAGTCTCCATCACGCATCACACCCAACCCCGTAAACAATATCCTCAACTTCGCCACAACTCTCACAACCCAAGCATCGGCTATAAGCTTAGCTCGAACGATATTCAATCACCAAACTATAACTCCTAAACAACTCCAACCATCCAGGTTATCAAAAACTCAAAACATCAATCTTTTCATTTTTTTAACCACGCGCGATCCGTGCGATCCGTGTACACAACACACTCCTCATCATAGAATTGATGTCTCTAAAACATTTAAACATCCACCAACGTAGCAAGCTTCACATCATGCGTAGGATAAAAGCGCTCGTGCACCTTTAACTATCTAGATGCACAAGTCACAACTTCACTTGCAACACTACAGCCTCAACAAACCTTGATGCTAAGAACTGGATCTAGCAAACCCACAACCTGCCAACTCTAACTTTGGTAGCTCAAAAACTAGCACCAGCCAAACTCCCAAGAACCATAACACCAAAACCACCTTTATACGCTACCTTACTTATACCATCACACCATTGATTTTCGATTAGTCATCTGTAAGTGTGAACATATGTATGCATCATGATCACTTATATGCCCTCATAGATGTCTATGTGTATGTATGCAAAACCTCTAATGTTATACCCGAATGTATGCATGTACTAACATATTTACATATACATATAAGCGTTTTTGCATTGTGCATGTTTATCCGTTCACACTTACTAATAACATCCTCAGAACCAGAACTCTTAACAACATACCCAGAACTCACACCTCCCAAACAAAGAGCAACATTCACCTCTCCCCAAAAATCTACTAAACCAACTATACTTATCAATCAAAGCCCTTCCCGGTGCTTCTGCACATAGAAAAAAACCCATCAATAAACACAACAACCAACTGCCCCAAAAACTCAGTCTACCCGATTCAACAAAACTATGAACGCAACATATACATCGATCAAACCAAATGGCATCAACAAGAACTCACATCGCCGTCCCCCTTACCAAAGGCAAATCCGAACACAACCACATCCTTTACCTATACAGATACCACCCGGACCTTAGCTCATACTTACAACCACTGAAGTACCCCCAAACTGATCAACAAAACATCAACTTGTTCAGCTACCTAGAACCCAAGCACATTCGCATCATGCTATCCTCCTTTTTCATAATGACACCAGTACAACCCCCCAACCAAACACTAAGCCCGGTGAACCCTTTATCACGCAACTCCTGAATTTGCGTCTTTACCCTCTTCAACTCCCTCGAGCCATACACAAAGAGCAATAGACACCGAAGCTGTGCTTTCATACAACTCAATGCTAAACTCAACCTCCCAATCCAATGGCAAACCCAGCCATTCCCTCAAAAACTCACATACCGCACAACTATCCTGAGCTCACACTTCCTATGACCCTGGATTCATAACATAGGCTAGGGATGCCTTGCAACAAAAATCCATCAAACAACTCGCTTCCATTTCCAAAATAGCATTAGAAAAGAATTTAACATTCTCGCCCGTGATTACCACCTTGTAACCATCATCAAGTTTTAAGGCAACTCACTAGGATTCAAAATAAACCACTGCTCTGTGATCGAACCACTTATCCAAACCCAAGATTACATCAAAAACTGTAGAGTGGCAACTCTAATAAAACAACTGTAACCTCAAGATCTTAAAGCATCGATGATCATTTCCAAACATACTTCTCGCAACAACCGTCTCACTATAAGAACTAACCACTTGTATTCCCGCAACCAACACTTACGAGACAATCGTTCAAACCACAGCTCCCACAAATGTTATTAACGATAAGCACATGATTTTACATTCTACATAACAAATATAGATAATCCCGCCTCATTAGATCACACAATCCACATACTCAACGTGTATTAAATATTGTTTTAGTTTGGATACTCTAACCCTGCGGTCCTCACCCAGCACCATCATCACCTCGCCTCAACTCAGGGCGATATCTTTTATCACAATTCCTTTTAACTAAACACATCCGAAACTAGATTTCGCAACTCTCTTGCCAGAGCCAGAACCTCCCACACAAAATTGATAAACTCAGGTTCTGCTCAATGTACTTCGCCCATGTACCAACACGTCAAAAATGGTGTAATCGGAAGACAATATGTACACCCTAACATCCTATACCAACTCACATCAGATTTGGTCACAATGACACTTCCCTACCAAAACCAGTTTATGAGTATACCGGCTTAATCGAACAATCTGTATCCTAACTCGACAACATACACGCGACCCTGATCCCAACCATGAACTCTCATCTCTTTTCATCCAAGTATCTAAACCCTAGATACTTCTTCTTAAAAATAGCATGAAAAAAACTCCCAATCCACATCATTGGGTTCCACACCCGCAGATACAGTTGTCCACCAACTAAAAACATCACCTTGCAACAGAGATTCAACACATCCCTACTTATGGGCACCAATACACCCTATTTGATCCAAAACTTGAACAACATTGGCCATCCATGTCTCGAATGCCTCAGGTGACAACCCACAATACTCAAATCCTCCCAAACTACAGAGATATTCCAACGGCAACCTTGTTTGCCCAACGGCTGGTGCAAACACATGCACTCCAGCAACAACAGCTTACAAGCTCAAAACATCGCCTATAACAAGGCATCAGATCACCCAACTCTGGCTCAACCGACACAGGTGGTACATGTGACAAACCCCCTGGAAACACAACACTTTTCTCAACTCACTGCCCAAAGGCAACAACATCTCGCTGGATCTCATTTCTCCTCTCGGTCGTAACATAACACATTTTCTAAGGCATGGTAATCATTTCAAAACAAAATTAAATCAGGCCAGCTTCAAGCAAGGATCCAAGACTTTTATTTCAAAACCATACATTTCAGACTATAATAATAAGGCAATGGGTTTTCCCAAATTTCCCCCAACATAACATAAACACTCAGCGTGCATATTTCAACCACCATGCATATCAATATCAAATTATAGCTCATAGCAACATCACAATAATCATATCAATCTTCCAATTATCACCGAATATAACAGACAAGCACCGTGCATGACAAGCAAAAGTAAATGACCAAATACAACATCCTAACCTTTTCGCAAACCTGGCTCTGATACCACTAAATGTAACCCCTATCGACTCGGTCTAGTCGCAAGACCGAACCGAGCAAGCTACATTAGGTTTACCGAGGTAAACCGTGACGATAAAACTCAAAACACGACCATTTTTTCTTTTATCTTATCTAGAGGTATAATTATTAACCTACATGTACATACTGATCATAAGTGTAAACTCAACTCAATCGGGCATCGAATTGACATCCAATTGAACACTATTACAAAATAGGGACTAAATTGTAATTTCTATAAGTTAAGGGTTCAATTAACAAATTAAGTTTACCAATCTACAATTAAGTTCATTTCATGTAATCTCATGAAATTTCATCGCAATTAGATCACCACACCACCCTCAATTTATCATTCAAACATTTAGGGACCCAATTGTAAATCTGCAAACTATAAGGACTTAACTAAAATTTGATTTACCAATCTTCAATCAGTCATGTTTCATGTATACATGTCAAATTTCAGCTTAAAACAACCATCCGAACTCATTCAATTGCATACACAACATCAAGGGACCAAACTACAAGATTTCAAAGCTTAAATAGAACATATAACCGAAATAACGGTCTGTGGTTTCGGTACACGGGTCTTCGGATTGATACGGGGCCAAATTATATTAGAGGTTTCGAAACCACCCCTACAGGTTTCGAAACCAGGCCTCTAGAACTTAAAACACGTACCGGTATGACTCTCCGCGTACCGCACCCCATAGCCAATTTTGGCTTACAGGTTTTGAAACCAGGGGCCAGGTTTCGAAACCTCTGGGCCTGGAATGAGAATTTTAACTGGTTTTTCATCCATTTATGATTCCCGAAACACTCATACATGCTTCAAACATATATCCAACATATTCAAGGATCGAACCACATCAAAGCATCACAGATTCAACATCGATTCATGGCATCTTGCACCAAATGAAAATCTATAGGCATGCTTCCTAGAAGCCAATCGAAAAATGCATGAAACTCCAAACCATCACCAAAACAATTTATAATGGCCATTTTCAATTCAAGAGCAACTAAACAAACTTGCTCGAACAGAGAGTTTAACAACTATCTCCTGAAACATCAACGGAAACCCTATTACCCTTATTACTTATAGTCTAATTCCAAAAACATACTTTGATTACAAGTCTTGTTGAGATCCCTTGCTTCCCGCTGCCTCCCAAACCTTTAGTTCTCTGCTTTGATGGACAAAGGGAGCGTAAGCACACTAGGCTCAGTGAGGAGTGCTCAAAAACAACACACCATCAGTGCATTTAAAACCATTTCCCATCAACAATATGAAATTCCCATTTCAAACCATATTTATCATCATATAAAACATCATGCCTTTAAAACCATGCACTTTAACACTTTCAAAACCAGCATATTTAACAATATGCAACATGTATCATTAACCAACAGCAAATCCCCTTGCTAACCTCAATTTAAGCATTCCCATGCATAACACCATATGCAAAGCTTAAAGAGTAAACATGTATAAATCACATTATACAACATAAACCTTTCAATGATACAATAACAATTATATTGGCTTACAAGTGATCATTAAACAAGTCCAATAACAATACGCGGATTCAACAAGTGTTAACCCAACACTTCAAGCCATCTCAACCGGAATAGCGATACAATCACAATCGCGGTGCACTAACAACCGGGTGCAATAACAACCTATAGATACACCAATCCCTCTCATCGGTTAGATGCTTAATCCACTAATGGGAGTATTCGATACCGTTAAACCCATCTACCGTTAGGGTACTTGGATGGAGTATTTGGTACCGTTAAACCCCTCAACATCTAAGGCAACTTATTTACAGTGCACTCAATCCTATGGCCGGCCAACTATATCCGATAACAATTTTAAAACCACATCACTTGCCAATATAATTAACCATTTTCCATTTACGTCACTGTTTTAACAAGCATTCACCAAACCATTTTTCCAAAGCAATATCACATACTTTAAACACAAGTATAAACCACATACTTACAAGGATCACTTACTATGTGCACTCTTCAGCATTTCATGCTTAAAAACAGTTTATCAAATACTTTAAAACATGCTTAAACAGTATGTAACATGGAAATTAAAACAAGTGCATAAAACCATTTCAAACTAGCACGACCGAGAGAGAAAACCACTTTATACTTACTTTCGAGTCTAGGTAAGCGTTTCAAGCTCTACCTTAACTCCCAAAACTCTGCTCCAAAACATCAAAATGCTTTAAACCACGTTTCACTCATCAATACGCGAAACCTCGATTTGCAGACGCAAAAACAAGCGTCTGAAGCCTCCAAAGCTTCCCCCGTCACTTTTGGATCCATCTCCCCTGTTTTAACCATATTACAATAGAGGATTAATGCATCTCCATGCATTTAAAACACTGCAACAACAGATCATCACGGATTCACACATTCACCTCACAATTACCCAATCACAACAACCAAAAACACCATCTAATCTTTTCCAAACACAACTCAACCACAACCTATCAATCTAACACCACTTCTATCTTCAAATAACATCTAAAAACAGAATCAAAACAACCTAACACCTCTAGCAACCAAACAACCACCACAACTCCACAAAAACATAATTCTAACAACCTAAACAATTAGAGATTCAAGAGTTTCGGGATTCCATTGTTAAAAATGACTTATCAACATTATTATACATCCATAATATGTTTTAAATCAATCTAAATCACTGGAAAACAGATCCAATTCGGATCTTTTGCTATTTCATCATTTTTACCTAATTAAATCAATTAATTCAATATAAAAACACAAAATCAGATTATAAACCATAAATCAAGGATCAAATACTTGGGAATATCAATAAAGAACCATTCAATAGAGGATATCACGGACCTTACCTCTATTGTGTGATTTATCCCTCAATTGGCTTGTTTAAAGTTAGGAAAACACAAGATTTCAATGAGGATTTGTAAATCAAAGTCAAATAATCAATTGTAGATAAAAAAATATAAGTAAAAAGGATCCTTCACCTCTGGTTTTTGATGAAAACTTGAGTGTTTGGTAGAAAATAAGTTGAGAGAAAAGTTGAGAGAAAAGTTACGTCAATTTTATTAAAACCAAACAACTAACTTTAATATCTAAAATCCCTTTTAATTAACTTTTAAAACACATGTTAAAATGATTTAATTGAAGGGAGAAATCACCAGCAAAAACTTGGTAAAATAGATCCTTAAGGATTCTACGAATTTGACCCTTTTCATTTTAGTCACTTTAAAAATAGTTTTCAAAAATTGCATTTTGGTCACTAGCCAAAATGTCATACCTCCAAATCTCATTTTCCAAAATTGATTCCACCAATATTAATCATATATTAAAACATGATTTTTAACCATTTTTCCATATTTTTATCTCACTGAAAAATATACGGTGTCAAATCCAACTCGAATCTCTAATCCGGTCCACCGGACCGTCTAACAAACCTCAAAACTGCTAGGCCCAAAACCGGGGCATTACACCTTCTACTTGGAATCTGGGGTGGCCAAATCTAGAAGATAACATACCGGTGGGGGAGCATTTGCAGGTCGACCCCTCAAAAATGGAAATCACAAAGCATGATTTTGAAAAGAAATACTTTGTGATAGAAAGGCTACTATTAAGGTTAGAAAACGAAAGGAACCAGTTGAAATCCGGTATGCAGTCCTAGGATAAGAAATTGAAAGGCTAAAGAAGGGAAAAAGCAAAGTCGAAGAAGACTTGAGCGGCTTACAAAGTGATTACAAAAAGCTCTGCGCATCAATTAGGTATGCCGATCTCGAAAAGACATCTACGAAATAGAAGCTTGAAATCTGAGAGAGACGATCTTTGGGAAAGACGATTTAAAGATGTGCAAACACAGCAAACCGCTACAGAGGAAGAATTGTCTGAGAAGTCGAATTGTTAAACTAGAATAATCTCTATAGAGGCACTGGAACTGAGACTCCGTAGCTGAATTAAAAGCAAGTAAAGAAAAGAACGGGACTCTAACAAAAAAAGTTGAGGAATTAGAAATAGCGTTGCATACTTGCCAGAGGCAAATTGACAATTTTAAAGAAGTTCAAAAGTGGAATGATTACCGTTGAAAGACATGGCTACAACAATCTTAGGATCAAGTCTGGGATAGAGACCGTGTTGTGACAGAAGTCTTCGTCCAAGTACGAGAAGTAGCAGAACACTTGCAGACACCAGCCATTCAGGCTGATGTTTCAAGCTTGCAAACTGAGTTAGAATCTAATCGAGGCAAGAAATTGGCATGGCTCTTCAGAAAGATCAAGACTCTGGGTGTTAAGGCCAAGCAGCATATGGCCTACCTTATGTCAAGAAACTTGTTCTAATGCAAGTTTCCTTTTGAAAGTTGTACTGAAATCAACACATTTTGTGTCTTGCATGTATATCATATTTGCATTTGCATCATGCTGCATCATATCATATCATCATAATAATTTTGAGACATACAAAACAGCAGATTCAACACCCTTACTTCTCCAGAAGCAAAGCTTGAAGCATGGAAGAGAGTCTGGAAAATATTGAAAAAACGTGTGAAGATATAAAGAATATCATAGAGCAAAACTTGGGAAAGGAGCAACCAGCAACTCACGACCATATCTCACAGTCACAGGAGGATCTACTGGCCTAGATAGTTGTGATGTTGGCAGATGAAGATCCTGAAAGAAGAAAATGATTGGTCATACACCCTGATGCTCTACAAAAATCAGAGAATCCTTGCGACAAGACACCTCTGCAAATGTTGACTTCAGTTGGGAAGCAACAAGGCCTTCAGGCTAGATCTTCATCGCACGGAGGAACTAAACAATGCTTTGTCCCAGATCCAAACGAAGTGGATACGTAGAAGGTCAAACCACCCAAGCAGCTTGAAGATTGGTTTCAGCGGCTCAAGGAAAAATTTAAAGTTGTAGAAGGGGCAAATGCAGTCCGTGAAATAGACGCAAGTGAATTAAGCTTGGTTGATCTGGTGTTACCTCTAAAGTTTAAAATGCCAAAGTTTGAAAAGTTCGATGGAACAAGCTCTCCATTTGCTCACCTCGCCATGTTCTGCCGAAAGATGATGGGGCATGTCGGTAATGATAAGCTTTTAATTCACTGTTTTCAAGATAGTTTGAAAGGGTCTGCTGCCAGGCGGTACAATCAGCTTAGACGGGACGAGATACAATCATGGAAAGATTCGGCTAAAGCCTTCACAGAGCAGTACAAACATGTAATGAACATTGACCCATACCGTTTAACTTTGCAAAATATGAAGAAGGGGCCCAACGAGAGCTTTAGGCAGTATGTGTAAAGGTGGAGGGATGTTGCAACGCAAGTACAACCGCCTTTACTTGAAAATGAGATAACGCCTACTTTTGTTAGAAACCTAGAAGATCCATACCTGAAGTATATGCTAGGACACGTGACCAAGAACTTCGAAGACCTTGTGTTATCAGGTGAACTCATAGAAGAAGCCATTAGACAAGGGAAAGATCATGGATTCTAGCAATGCGATCGTCGGAGGAGGAAGTGGATCAGAGGTCCATAAGGTGGGGTCTTATCCATGCAATCGACCTAACTCCTCGCACCAATCAAACTATTCGTACTCACGTCGAACTACTCATCAGAAAGTTATTTACCCAATCCCGGTAACTTATACAGAGTTACTTCTGACACATGTTGGGAAGAACTTGTTAGCCTCCATTTAGTCTAAACCGAAAGAACCTCCTTACCCAGAAGGCTATGATGTTAATGTTGTGTGTGACTATCATCTGGGAAGTACAGGCCACACTACTGAGAATTGTGGAGCTTTGAGAAATAAGGTGCAGAATCTGATTGAAAATAGCACTTTAAAATTTAACAGTGGGGTTTCTAAGATAAACTGACGAGGGATAATGTTGGATCAACCCGGAATTTAGACAACCTTTTAGGACATCATTTTTTGCATTTCACCAGCATGAAGTATTGATTCACGACTAGTTCTCAATTTGAAAGAATTATCATCGGGAGAAAATCTAGCACCCTAGATATCAATGCAACATCCAAAGTTGTGAATGAATCTCGTAAATCCAAAGGTTAAGCCACGGGAACCATTTTTGAATCAGTATATTTTCGTCTAGGACATGCACCTTGCATTTACATACATACATTTAAAATTTTGAAATCGACCCCCCGGGATACCCTATATCAGCAAATATCGGATAAAGCAAAGCCGATTGATCTAGCACCATCCTGAACATATGCGAGAGCCTGGTTTAAGGGCATTTTCTAGAATAACCTATGCATTCATACAGACATCATGCTTTCACAAGACCTCAATCGGGGTGTATTTTTTTGACAAGTTCAAAAGGCGAGCCTTCGATGCCGAGTCAGACTTTTGCACCCTAGATGACTACTTTGATTATCGTCTGTAGTACTTTGCCATAGCCGAAAGTAATGGGTTGCCATGAACCAACAAAAAATTTATAGACCCGACCGGGGGGCAATATAATACGTTCTTGAAGCCCATCAAGAAAAGTCGTAAACATACTTCAAGCACCGAGAGTAGTCTCAGAAGAAATGTTAGGGCATTCACCCGAGGAAATAATCCAAAAGATGATCGAACCCAAGAAAGGTTGGGGCATCCTCACATACAACTTAACCGGAAGTGAAGATCTAAGCAGCAGAGAGTCAGGGGCATCCCTTTGAGGGCCGAGGAAAATAATGTCACATTTATCATGTCACATTAAGCACGTGCATCATGCATACATCTAAAGTTTATCATACATCTAGACTAAACACATACATTTAGGCATAAAGATGCATTCATACTAAATACATTTATTTTTGCTCGTATATATAAACAAATCCACGATAGGAGACTAAAAGACCTCAACTATGGGGGCAACAACACGATGACCAGCTTTTAGCCCTGAAGGAGGTCGAATATGCAAAAAGCTCAAACATCCAGATAGCAACGGTAAAATTTTTTGAGCTGATTACTAACTAAAGTTTCCTTTTGCTTTCAGGTCATGACACTCCCCGCTATGAAGTAGCAAAAATCAACTCTTTCATGATTTTATCTTCGTCAATGGCAATGGGCCAATTTAATCCAGATTCTGCAATAAATGACACCAAAGTCATTCGCCTCAAAAGCTCAAATTTTGAGGACAATGAAATTTTGGGGGTAAACGTTTATCGGAGTGAACTTTGAACAAAAGATTGAATCCGAAGAGAAGATGAGCCAGGAGGAGAAAGGCTAACATCCTCAAACACGAAGGAATAAATAATCGTCATCAACAAATTCCAACATCCGTGATACAAGAAGTAGGGGCAAGTATTGTCTGGCGTCTTCAACCAAGATGGAACAAACATCATCGACATGAAGGAGTGGATCAACAAGCCAAACATTCAAATCAAACCTTACAGTCTTATTATGAAATAGTTAATTTAGAACTTATTTTGACCAAGTACTTTTTAACTTTTGCAGGTCCTATCTCACCCGTAACATGGTGTAGCAGATCAATTAATCTTTTACAGATTATGTCTCTCCAACAAATGGTGGAACAGATCAAACACAACAACAATTTTATCTCTTTAAAGTTGGTAGCAGATTCTATATTTTTTAGATCTCGCTTCGCCTTTGAAAAATCCAATGTCATATTGGTAAAAACTGATTGTACTCGGGGGAATGGTACAACTAGCCCGGAGCAAACGGCTACTAGTAAAAGCGATTCAAATCCGTTCATCCCTGTGCATTTGGGAAAAATGCAAAAGAGATCTATGAAGCTCTAGATCAAAGCTTGTTGACTTCTGGTCCTGTCTCCTCGGCGATATTGTAGTTGGGCCAACCCTTCATCGTTCGATCCTGTGTCTTCACTAGAGTTACAGCCGGATCAAATTTTGTAGACCTTACCTCTCCGTCAGTGTTGTAGTTAGGTCAATTTTTCTCTAGGCATTGCGTCATCGTTAGAGTCGTAGGAAGCCAAATTTATTTTGTTTCCTCCAATGGATCACTTCTGGTTTTTGTCTTCCCCAATGAATCCTCTATTTTGAAGATTTTGCTTACAAGAGCGACCGAAAAGATCAAATGAAGCTCAAGAAAAAGCGGTGGCCAGAGAAGGAACTCAAACCTGACCGGACAAAAAGGGTCTTCTTTTTGTCTTTACTCTATTGACGTTGCACAATAATGAGCAAAGAGGGGCAGCTGTAAACACCCATTTTGTCTGGACCTACAAACCTAGCAGCCCAATTAAAATATAATTACCCAATACCCATATAACCCTTTACAACCCAATTAAAATACTAATAACCCGAATTACCCATATCTGGCCCGTATCCAACCCAAACGCAAATAACCAAAATTTAACCCTAATCCTAATACATAAAAACCCTAGCCGCCGCCGCCTTCATCCTAAGCCGTTGAAGCCGCCGCTGCCGACACTCATGCCACGTCACCACTCCCCTGCCACCACGACCACGTCACCGCCACACGTCATGCTACCGACTGGCCACTGCTCTACCGCCCTGCAAAAGAAAAATGATATTATTATCCTGTAAATTATGATAGTTTAGTTTTTAATACATATATTACGAGTATAAAACTCGTTCGAACGATTGTAAAATGGGAGTTTGATTAATAAAAAAGTGATGGGGATTTGAAACAAAAAATAGAGCAGATTTGAACAAAAAAAAGAAAAAAGTTCGAAATAAAAAGCAAAGCAGATCGAACAAAAAAATGAAAAAAAAAGAAATAATCTTACCTTGGCCTGAGTCGTTTGCCAGCGACCGGAGCCTTAAATCTTTAATCCCAACGGTGGGTAGACGACATTCGACGAGGAGAACCACATAGTTCATTTTGATGACGATCCGAGAGCGAAAAACATAGATCCGGTGAGAGAAATTTGAAAGGTTCGAACTTTTTTCATAAAGCTCGGATCATTTTTTGGAGGATCCAATCCGGTAGAGAGGAAGAGGGGAACAAGATGACTCTGTTCGTGCCTTTGTATGCCGAAAACGTCGCCGAAGCGGCGGCGACGCGGAGATGAAGCCGGTCGTTTAGGGTTCTTTGAAATGGGGGCAATGGTTGTGTTAAAGAAAACAAAGAAAATGAATATGATTTAGGGGTTTTTTAGGTTCTAAGCTAAAAAATGGTTTAATTACCTTATAAGTCCCTCCACCTCTAACACCTTTGCACTAGTGGTCTGTCGCATGGTATAATTGCTCCTTAGGTCCTTGTAATTTTTAATTGTTTTGCAATTTGGCCACCAGATTCGTTTTCCATCCGATTTCAAGGGGAAATTACGCTCGTAGTCCCTCCGCTTTTGTATCTTTTCAATCTGGCCTTTCAATTTTGTTTTTATTTCATTTTAGTCATTGTTTTTAATTTCTTTTTATTTTAGCTATTAATATTAATAATAATATTATTATTATTTATTTAATATTTACGATCTAATATTATTCTTATGCACTCTATATGTATTTCAATTGAATTTTGAAAAATGATTTTTAGGGGTTATCGTGAAAAGCGTATCTCAAAGTAAGAGGTGCCGCTTTTCGTTAACTTCTATCGAAAAATATCTATTTTATTTTTAAACTATAATTTTCAAAATAGATTCCCTTCATTTGAGAATCTAACGGGAAATATGTCCTGGGTGTATGGGTGTAAATTTCTTTCTTACAAAAAATATTCTTTTCAACATTTTAAAGGGATCACAAATTTTAAATTAAATTTGAATTCTTAATTTCCCTCGTTTAGACAATAAATAATCGACCAGGTACCAATTTTGGGCGTTGTGGGGTGCTCACTCTTCCCCACACGTAATTGACTCCTGAACCTATCTTTCTGATTTTGTAGACCAAAACTCATTGTTTTTATAAAACGACAAAAACATGTTTTATTAAAATAACCGGGTTTTCTGGTAATCCAATCTCACCTACACTAAAAAAGATTGGTGGCGACTCTATTCCAAAATAATTTTCGTAAGAACGAGTCAAGCGCCTGTCGCGGCGCAGGGGCCGTTGTTACAATTATTATTTTATTTGACTCTCAAAATATTTGAAAGATTTTTTATTTCTTCTAATTTAAAAAAATATCAATATATCTATATTAAATTATATTTGATACTCTCAAAATATAAATATTACTTAAATATTTGACTTAAATTGTCATAAAAATAAGTAACGTATACGTTAGTTTAAACTTATTTTTTTTAAAAAATATTAGTTTATCCTACAAGCTAATTTTTCTAAGGTTTTTTCTCTTCTTCTTGTTCTTTTGTTTTGTCTTTTTAATATTATTATTATGTTTTTCCTCTCTTATTTTGGTAGTGTGGGGCTTGAAGGAATGACATGTCCCAAATATTAACTAATAGAGTCAAAATTCTGATGACTATGCATGGATATAAACATAACATGCTCAGGCATAATGGTCCAAGAGTAACATGATCCGGTATGGTGTGTTTCTGATAAGCAAATTTGTTTATTGACTATAATCCTGAGACAATTTGTAGTGAATCTGAGCTGCTTGCTATTTTGATTTCGGGCTACTGTTATATCTGGCGAGTTTATTGGTGTTCTTCGTTTGCAACATTTAACTAGATTTGTTTCCCGACAGGTTTTCCTTGGTCACAGTGGAAGGAAATGAGTTACGTCACCTAGTTTATGTTTCTCGTGAGAAGAGGACAGGCATAAAAAGGCTGGGGCCATGAATGCTTTGGTAAGGCACTCTTTTGGTAGTTAAAACATGGTTTCAAATTTATGAACTTTATTGTTTTAGTTTCGGCAGTCCTCTCAAATGCTCCTTATCTTCTGCTGTGATCACTATATAAACAATAGCAAAGCACTTAGAGAAGCGATGTGTTTCATGATGAACCCTCAAACCGAATTGATCGCCATGATGATAGATACTCAAACAGAAATGTTGTGTTCTTTGATGTAATTGTTTTTTACTCATTTATTCCCTGTTTATTATCTGTTCTTTTCCTCTTTCAAATCCTAATCTCATAAATCTAAATCTCATCAACATGAAAGGCTTAGATGGCATACAAGGACCTATATGTGTTGGAACAGGGTGTGTTTTCAAATTCAGAAGGCAAGCATTTTATGGTTATGATGCACCTTGTAACAACGGCCCCGCCCCCACGATGGGTGCTGGGCACTTGACGCGTTCTTACGAAAATATTTAGTTTTAGATGAGAGTCGTCACCAATCTTTTTAATTTAAATAAGATTGTATCACCTGGAAACCCGAATTATTTTAATAAAACATGTTTTGTGTCATTTTATTAAAACAACGAGTTTTGGTCTGTGAAATTAGAAAACAGGTTTGGGAGTCAATTACGCGTGGGGAAGGGTGAGCACCCCCACAACACCCGAAATTAGTACATGGTCGATTATTTATTGTCTAAACGAGAAAAATTAAGAATTCGAATTTAATTTAAAATTTGTGATCCCTTTTAAAATATTGAAAATAATATATTTTTTGTAAGAAAGGAATTTACACTCATATACCCGAGACATAATTTCTGTTAGATTCTCGAATGAAAAGAACCTATTTTAAAAATTATAATTTAAATTTAAGAATAATATTTTTCGATAGAGATTAACGGAAAGCGGCACCTCTTACGTTCGAGATACATTTTTCACGATAACCACTAAAAGCCATTTTTGAAATTCGATTAAAATACATAAAAGATGTATAAGAATAAATATTAGATAGTAAATATTATATAAATAATAAAAAAATGATAATACAAAATACGTATATGTATAAAATAATAGTAGTAATAATAGTATACTATATATTTATAATAACAATAATTACTAATGACAATAATAATAACATAATATGCAACAATAATAATAATGATAATACAAAATAGTATATGTATAAAATAATGGTAGTAATAATAGTATACTATATATTTATAATAACAATAATTACTAATGACAATAATAATAACATAATATGCAATAATAATAATAATAATAATAATAATAATAATAATATATAATTCAACAATAATAATGGCTAAAATAAAAGGAAACTAAAAAAACAGGGACTGAAAGAGTGATTTACTCATGCCGATGACCCAATATGAGAATATGCTTGGTGCGGAGGGATCGTGGGCATAATTTTCCCTTTGAAATCCTGATTAAATTTAATTTAGGCACCATATTAAAAACGTTTTAAAACATAAGGGACCTATGAAGTAATTATACCAATAGGCAAGCCACAAACGTAAGTTTGTTTGGGCGGAGGGGTTTAGTGTGTAGTTTTACCATTTTTTATACTAAGTATATAAATTAAAAAAAGAGAAAGGAAAGCAGATTATATCATTTCAAACATTCAAACAAAAATGTTATCTTCTTCTCTCCTGCCTAGGCCGGTTGTCGGCTGCCATCTCCGCCGGCCGCCGCCGCTGGTCTTAAATTCTAAGGCGGGAACTTTCTGACTCCTCTCGACATGATGATTTCGAATCTGAGACCGGATTTTCGAACCGGAGCCCCTATTCGCGTAGATCTAAAACGTGTAAGATTTTTTTACCTTTTCTGTTAAGTTTTTTTTTGTTTTTTTTTTGTATTTTTGCTTCCGATTTGATGCATTTTTGAACTGAATAATCTCCCTTTTTATTATTTCGAAAAGCTCTCTACATTCGAATCTCTCCCTCTTTTCTTTGGGGTTCAAAAACCTCCCCTCTTTTTTTCTTCGAACTTAATCTTTTCCTCTTTGTTTACATTCATTTTTCAGGGTTTAAATAACCCGAAAATCACATATAGAATAACATGCATATCTTGAAATTTCTCTTTTGACTTTGCAGGCTTAAGAGGCGGCCTTGGGCGGTGGAGGGTGACGAAGCAATGGTGGCGGTGACGAGGTGATCTGTCGTCGTGACGCGTGGCGGCCACGAGGCAAGAGAAAAACCGCGCGTGGCGGCCACGCGCCCAAAGGGGAAGCTTGATGGTCGGCGGCTGCAGAGGAGATAAGGTTTAGTTTAGGTTGTTTAGGATTTAATTTTTAGGGTAAAGGGTAGTTATGTAATTTGCGATGGGTTTAATTAAATGGGTCATTGAGTTAGTAAATTGGGTACCAGATTTAAGTTGTTGGGTCAGTTTTTGGATGGGTTATGTGTTGGGTATTAGGGCCCGGACAAAATGGGTTTCTACACACCTGTCACCAAGAAGCCGCCTGGCAAGACCTGCAACTGTTTGCCAAAATGGTGCTGCTGCCTCTACTGTTGTTCTAGAAAGAACAAGAAAACAAAACAGAAGAAGCAAAGGGAAGGGAAGCTTGAAGAAGGAATTTCAGGTAAAGGTTCACTTTACAAGGGGGCAACTGAACGTTCCAGTCATCTTGTTATTATTTTCTTGTTCTTGGTTCTTTTAAGGGTTCAGCTCCTATTAATCTCTCAGATCGTCTGCACCAAGTTCTTCGCTGGGCTTTTGGATCTGTTGAAATTTTCTTGAGCAGACATTGTCTCATTTGGTATGGATATGGGGGTGGATTGAAATGGTTGGAACAATTTTCCTACATAAACTCGGTTGTATATCCTTGGACCTCTATTCCATTGCTTGTTTACTGTACCCTTCCTCTGTCTTCTTAGTGGGAAGTTTATTGTTCCCGAGGTAAAAATTAACTGTCTTGTTTTATGCTTCGTTTTAACATTTAAACCTAGTTTTCGGAGAGAATTTTTTTTCCTGTTGACTCATTTCGAATTGATATCACAGCTGTGAGAACTGCTCGAAACTTGAAATGTGCCCATATGTCATATGATTTTTACTTTTACAAAGCTTGTTCAACTTGGTAGGCCTTAGAAACGAGAACCATGGTGCTTAGAAGTTAGAAGTTAGAAGTTAGTTTCTATGTTGGTGGTTGGATTGCTTTGCTGCCCGAGTTATACGGGCAAAAATCCTCCCTTTTCGGTTCTTCGTTTTATTATGAAACACTAAAAAATTAAATTTTAAGCTTTAGCTATAAATTTTAAATCTTAAATCCTAAACTTTAAAAAATACACTTACTCTTAACTCCCTAAACACTAACTCTAAATTTTAAACTTAATTTTTTAATATGAGATATAAAAAGTGACAGAATTTTTATTCGAGTTATACTCTCTTGAGTTTTAATTACTTATTAACTAAGGCCTTGGCCAACAAAAATCCATGCCCCTTTTGATGTCTCTCCTTATGCCCAACACAAAAAAAATTAAATTTTAAACTTTAAATTTTAAATCTTAAACTGTAAGTCTTAAACACTAAAAATACACTATATATCTAATTCCTTAAATCATAAACTTATTTTTTTAAATGATCTCTATTCATCCTTGTCTAACATGGAAATCCCGGATTTAACTTGCAGATTAGTAACTATTCCAGTCTTATATTCATGGCACTCTCCATATCAATTGCTGCGACCAGTATTCTTGAGATGCAGTTGGGGTGGTGTTGGAATTGATGACTGGTGAAGAAATGAGCAATACTGGGTGACTGGCGTCGCGGTGTTTCATCACATCTTTTGCCCTCTTTCAAGCTTTACTAAAGGTTCTGGTTGGTGTCAGTACAAGCTTCACTATAACCTCTAAAGCAGCAGGTGATGGCGAGCTTTACCTCTTCAAGTGGACCTCCTTGCTCGTCCGTTCCACCACCTTATTGATAATAAACATAGTCGATGTCGTGGTCAGGATCTCAAATGCCATCAACAATGGGTATGATTCATGGGGGGCATTGTTTGGGCGACTATTTTTCGCGTATTGGGTTATAATCCATCTTTACCCCTTCCTCAAGGGTTTGATGGAAAACAAGACCGGATGCCAACCATTATTCTGGTATGGTTTATTCTGCTGGCTTCCATCTTGACTCTTATGTGGTGCATTCCCAAGTCATGGATTTTATCACTTGTCACGTCCGTTCACGTCGTACAATGTGAGATGCCTTCGTAGAGTCTTTCACTTTAAACAAAACAGAGACCTGCAAAGATGCCTCATTTGAGATACCTCTGTTCGTTTTATATTGTTTCTCTACTTGTCTGCGACTTTTCGTTCAAATTTACAAGGGTGAATCGTCATGGTTTCTTCAAAGCGTCGAGTTACCTTCACTTTAACACTTATTCAGTTACAACGAACACAACAGTTACAAATCAGACTTCAATACGATTACAAACCAAATTTTAATTACAAGTCTCGGCTAATATCACTTTATGATATCCTGATATCAAGGGGACAAGTGTTATACCCTTGGTATCTCTGCACTCAAGATCTCTAGAATCGGCCTTCAGTGTCTCTGCGCTTGACAACTCTGAAAGCGACCCCATGGTGGTAACTCCTCCGGAGTAAACAATATCGGAGATTACGATGCCAGAACCCTACGCGGTCTTGGGACCAAACGTTGTCAGGAGTCACTGCACCCTACTCACGTGACCAACCGAAAAAGCCTGATAATTAAAAGTTAGACCTATCTCTGTCAATTCGTACATAGGCCGTCACAAAGCCTGAAACCATCCTTTCGACAATATAAATCTAACTATAAATGCTCATGCAACTGTAGAGATAAAGTAAGAAGAACGACTTGGGATAGCTTCCCCTCTCTTCTCCCATCTCTCATCTTTTTCTTTACTTTGACTACCACACTGTCTGCGGTTCCTCGCTAAAATCTACGAGAATAAACGTCTAAAACTGCCATTAATCACTATGATCTTCATCTCCACCTATTTGTCTAGTGTCTGTCACTTTTAGGCATCAACAATAACCTTTCTGCATAAAGATTGTAATAGTTAGATTCAGTCTTTTTAATTTTTTTAAGTTGTTTATCAAATAAAAATTAGTTGCAAATATATCACTTTTCTCTATCTTTTATTCCCCTTAATCTAATAGTCAAACTAATGGTCAACTTAATTCAAATTAAAAAACCAGACCAAGCTTCTTTAAGCAAGGTTTAGGTCGCCTACAGTTCAGGTTTCTTTCTTCTTTTTCTAATAAAAGTCATTAATTATATTAAAAAGAGAAAATATCTAAAATTAAAATAAGAGTTTACAACTGTCATCATAAATTAAATACATAATTTGAATTTTTTATAACATTAAAATAAAAAATTAGCCACTTTAAATTATACAAGGACCGTAAATGCAAAAAAAAAAAACTCGAATGAAATATAGATATGATTCATATGAACAAATTTAACTGCATCGGCAAATGAACCACAAAAAGGTATCAAGTTACTGAAAGACCACCGAGAACTATAAATCAGAGCCGAGCGTCGTGAGAAAACTATTCACGAACGCAAATCGCATATCCAAATTCAATCTGAGAGTCCTTAGCAGAAAAAATTAACATGATAACAAATAAGCGTCATCTTGACCAGTCGCGGTGGCGTCAAGTTCAACTCTAAGAAAACATAAAATAAAAAACGACCAAACAATCGATAAAAAGAAAAAGCGTGTCAAAAGACATAGATAAACATGCTATAAATGTAGAGGAAAATATGTCATAAAATAGAGTTATTTTTATTAAAAATAAAAAAATAAATAAATAATAAACATAAAAATAATATAAAAAAAAAGAAAAAAAAAACTGACGGTCGACAATCAATATTAAAATCAATGTCATCGCCGGTTAAAAGATATAAAAAGAAAAGATTTGTAGTTTTCTATGGAGAGAAAATGGGCTGCACGGCGCAAACCCTAGCTGTTCTGGTTTCTGTTGATACTAAATTATTAATCAATGATTTTCCAAATTAGCAAATGGGCCACTATATCCGGAATATGGTACCATTACCGTAGTATTGGCAAATGGCAAATGGCAAATGGCAAAGTAACAAACTAACAATAGAAATCATGCCATTGTCAATTATGAAAATGTCAATAAAGATATCATTCATTTGTTGATAAAATTAAGGGTAAAGTACACAAATAATACCGAACTTTTAGAACGCTTTTATTTTAGTCATCGAACTTTTAAATTTTTTATTGAGGTCATCCAATTTTTATTTTACTTTTATTTTGGTCATTCATGTTATCCTCTGTTAGAAAATGTTGACGTGGCACGTTATCTTCTTCTTCAACCTCTTTCTTCTTCTCCTCCGTTTTTTCTTCCATCAAAATAAGAATTTACAAAAATAAAAATTTAGTAGAGAAAAGAACTCTTCCACTAAGATTAATGTTTTCCAAATTGATTTCATTCACAAACTCCAGAAACCCAAACTTCGTTGGCACTTCCCCTCGAAGCTTGTTGTTGTCAAGACTTACATAACATATGTTTCTCAAGTGCACTCCTATAATCACTCATTTTTATCTGGTTTGCAATTAATGTATCAGTTTAGTAATTAATATATCATTGCATGTATACATATTATATTGTATGTATGATTAATGTGTGTGTGATGTGTGCATGTATATTATACGCTATGTATGTATATGTATTAATAATTAATACGGTGTATGTGTGTCACGTATGTATTTACATTTCTTATGAGTGCATTGTTTGTACGTATAATGTGTGAGTATTTATGCTAATCATATGTATGATTATATATGCATGTATATAGTATATTATATTAATTAATGTTCGCATGTTATCCGTATATGTCTACACGTATGTGGGTGCATGTGTACGTATGTGCGTATCATCATATTAATATTGTTATTATTATTGTTATTACTGTTATTATTATTGGACTAATATAAGAAAAATTCCAAAAATATACATTAAACCCAAATAAGTTAGTGTTCAGTCCAAATTACATAAAACCAAATGTAGTTACATCAAGGCCCAATTGACTAATTCAGACCCAAGCTAAAAATCCCTAATCGGGTCAGATAACCCTAACATATTTCTCCTTTGCGCAGCTGGCCCAGGGCCGTTGGATCAGATCTCGATCCAACAGCCAAGATCAAAGGGAGAGACTCCTCATCTACCGCATGAGGTGCACCCTCAAACCACTCAGTTTCTCACGCGCGCGTGCAAGGCACGCACTAGGCTATTCAACTCCCACGTGCCATGCAGCCACATCTGATGATGCCACGTCTTTCTTCAGAAGCGATCAGGACCGAGCATCTCCAAGGGATCTTAGTCGTTGGATCAGATCTGATCTAACGGCTCAAAACAGATCTGGCCAAAAATGATTTTTCACCTCCCCATTGGTAGCCACAGTACGTTCTGATCCATAGCCTGCCATCTGACCGAACGGCCACCACCACCATGACGCCGTACCAACCGCCGCTTAGAAAACGTACGAAACACAGAAGAAAAAATAGGCATCAATACCAAATCATACCTAAAAATGTGTATTTTATTTTAGTTTCTACCAAAAACACAAAAAAAGATATATGTATCTAAGATGTAATAAAGAGGACAGTCGGTCTTCAGTTGATAGAAAAAGAGAAAACACAAAGTTTTCGAGGGTAATTTCTTCCTTCTTCATTTTTTTTTCACGCATTCAAGTAAAAACAAGAAAGAACATGTAAAGGGGACAAGGGTTTTACCTGAGTCGTCTGGCTCTCTCTCCGGTGATAAGCTCTTCTATGAGTGAACCGGAGTGGGATCGGGTGTTCAAAAAGAGGGGTTCATCTCTGGTTTTAAAACTTAAGGGGGTTTGGTTTGTTTTTTAGACAAAAATGGGGGCTTTTGTTTTCAAGAGAGGTCTTTGTTTCAGGTTTCTTTTTAGGGTGGTAGAAGGCTGAGGGCGATGGCCGGAGTAGCCAGACCACCGCCGACTTCTAGAATCTATGGCGGCCGAGAAAGAGGGTTTTGTTTTGGGCGGCCTATTTGGAAATAGCCAGAGAGAAAGAGGGTAGGGTTAATATTATAGGTAAAAAAATGAATAAAGTTTGAATTTTAGCCGGGTTTGTCTTTTTATAGGCTTTCTGTTTTTTGAAAATGGTATAATTATGGCACTAATCCCTCCGCGTTTCCATTTCTTTCGCTTTTGGCTCACCGCATGGGTTATTTACAACCCTGGTCCTCCTTCGTTTTCAATGTTTTTCAATCTCACCCCTATTTTAAACTGAATCAAATTTCAAAAGGTTAAATTACACGCTCAGCCACCCTGCGTTCTTGTTTTTTTCATCTCTAGCTTGCCGCATGGGCTTTTTACAAATCTAGTCCTTCCAAGTTTAATTCGATTTATAATTTAGTCCTTGAATGTCTTTTTATCATTGTGTTTTTGGCTTTATGATTCGATTCTTTCTTCATTTCAGTCCTTTGTATGTTCTAGTATGTTTGTATTTCCCTTATGTGTTTCGTGTCTTTATTTATTTCTTTATTTCATGTTTTAGTGTTCCTTTTTTAACATGTATTAATTTGCAATACCATACTTCCATGTTACTTTACTTGTTCATTACAAGCAAGCCATTTTATGTTATATCAAGTTTAATTTGCATATCATGTTTACATGCTAGTTTTCTTATGTTTATTTTGTATAGTATGTTACGTATGAATTTATGGCATGTTTAGGCTCGTTTTTATGTCCGTTTCGCCCGTTATGTTGCCATGTATGTGTTGTTTTTTTATGTTTTAGTTTATTCGTCCCTATGGTATATGTGTTCGTTCTAAGTGCTATGTCTTATTTTAGTTTTCGTGTTGTGATTATTTGTATTAGCATGGGTTTCGTTTTTTTTAGGTCATATATTAGTGTGATGATTTGTTATGTATAATGCCATGTTTTTATTTATGTGTAAATGGTGTCACATGTTTAGTATCTAGTTAGTTTTTTTTATTAGCATGTACGCTATGTTTTGCTTTCTTTTGCATTGTAGGTTGTATGTTAGTGTGACATTATTTGTCACATATAAATGTCATGATGTTCACGTGTCTTTAAATCGAGTCATATGATAAGTTTTGATGTAGTATTACGGTAGTGATGTTTTATTAATTTAGTATCATATTAGACATGCATTGCATTTTTGTTTTTATATGTTCAAGCATGTTAGGATTAATTAGTTTAGCTTTGTAAGCATGTTTTTTTCTCTTGTTCTTGTTTACTTTGTTTTTTCATCATGTTTTTTACTCAGGTGTTTTTTTGTTTAATATTGTAATATTCATGCTTTTCTAATATGTCAACGCGAATGTACGCTCGTTAAATTACTTCTCTAAGATTGCATAATGGAAAAATAAATTGTCAATGCGGTGCCCTTTTATCCGAGCGTAAACGGGGCCAGTATCAAGCGTAGTGATGGTGGTTGGGCGTTTACTCTCAGATAACGGGGCTTTTAAAATTTACTCGCACTTATGACCAAATTTTAAGTTAATCGTCACTTTAACCCAGAAAGTTTAATATTAATAAAGCGGTAATTATTAAAGTACCAATTTTGGGCGATGTGGGGGTGCTAATCTTTCCCATCGGTAACCGACTCCCGAACTCAACATTTTTAAATCTCTCGTTTTATGGTGTCCGGCCTACCTAAGTGGCCGGTGGCGACTCCAATTTCAAAATATACGGTTTTTGCAAAACCCCCACGGAAGACATTTTTTAAATACCCGGAAAAACCACAAACACCTTGAAACTCATTTTTTAGCGAAAGTGGGACATCACTACAGATGACGACTCCGTTGGGGACACTTTTTTTCAAAAAATAAAGAGAGTCAAGCTTTTTTAAATAATTGCCGCTTTATTAATATTAGAAGTTTCGGATTAAGGTGACTATTAAATTAACATTCGGTTATAATTGCTCGTTTATTTTAACGATATTAAAATTTGGCATATAAACCCATCCCTTTTTAAGTGGGGGAAAATGCTAATGCTTTCGTGAGGATATTGTTCCTCCGTTAGCAAGTACATTCGGGGCTCGAGTACCTTATGCTTTCGTGAGGATATCGTTCATTCATATGGGCATAAGCGAATGGGTCCCCCTAAGTTGAACCCGGTTGAAAGGAGCCTATAATAGGTGATGACCGGGGGCCTTGCTACTCTTGGTAGGGGATAGCAAGGACAATTCGGGTACGTCTTAGGACCAACACTACATGTAGAGAACATATAGAAACCTACCCCTTTAGAGCCATGCGATAACCTTAGGTGTTTTAGACAAGATGTAAATAGGGTTGTTTTGTTTGTTTACCTTATTTAATTTATTCTTATATTTACGTATTTATTTATTTTATCTGGTACTAACTCGTTTTCTTTTTTGTTTTTGCTTTTTGCATACATCATTACATTTGCATTACATAAAGGTACTGGATCAAGTGGTTTGCCCGATCAAAAAATCTTTCATCATAGAAAAAAAGGTATCTTAAGAAGGAAGAACTCAACTTATCCGTCAAAAATTGGTCAGAAGTCAATCAGAGGGCCCAAGGGAGCAGTTTGCCGAGCGAGCGCATAGTGGCAGGGTATACCTACGTGAGCCTCAAACAGAATGACTTATGGGATCTTTAAAGGATTTGGGAAGGATGAGACCGAAGACTACAAGACTTATTCTGTGATAGTTATGGCGACATAGCACAGTTGTTGTACGTTCGGGTCAACCAGCCTCTACTCTGAGCCATCTTCTAGTTCTGGAACCTTGCTTTTTGCTGGTTCACTTTCAATGGGCAAGACATGATGCCCACAGTAGAGGAGTACACCGCCCTACTTAATCAGAAGAATGTCCAGAAGGATTGGATCTATGCGAAGCCGTCAAGAAACCAGAATTACACTTTGAAGCTCAAAACTTTTGCCGGGATGAGTGACGATTGGGTTAATGGCCTGATTTAACTTCGAGGAGAAAGTTTAAGCTTTTCATGGGAGAGCATCCGAGACATCATACCCGTACACCCAGATGAGGGGAAGAAGATGGACTTATTCGCTTTAGGAATATACGGTTTGGTTGTCTTTTCGAGGGTTCTGGGAAACATTGATGTAGTCATTCTGGATCTGTTCAAGCATATGAAGCAGAAGGCGAATCCAGTTCCAGCGATTTTAACTGAAACCTTCATTTCTTTGAATGCAAGTCGGAAGCACGAAGAGGGACGTTTCAGAGGGTGTACACAGTTACTACAAGTTTGGATTCAGAGCCATACGTGGAAGACAACAACGGGGGTTTTGCCAGAAACATCATTTCAAGGCTTTTCACCTTTGCGGGAGTACTTAGCGAAGGATTGGCGAGAAAATTTGAAAAAGAAGAAATGGCCCGGTTTCTTTGGGAACATTTAGGACGAAGACATAGTATGGAGAGTTCCTTGGCTCGGTAGAGTTAATTACTTCCTATACAGTTGCGGCGATTACGACTAGCTGATGATGTTAGGGCTACATGCCAGGATCGCTTGTGCTCCACTTTTGGTGTCCTGACAGTTTGGATCGTGACAGTTTGTCCCAGTCAACGCCGGTCTAAGCCGAAGTGAATTTCCTTTCAAGGGTGAGTTTAGGGCAAAAATTCAGACCATCATGAGAGCTTGGGATCGCTGTTATCGGATAAGGGTAGAAAGAGACGCCAAGTGCATGTTCACCCCGGATTACGATCTTTGAAGGCGTTTAAGGATTAACGACAAAATTTAGCAACCCGACCAAGGGCCAGCTGTGTCACTTGAGGAGCTTATGAGGATAGTACCGTTCAAGGCTGATATTCTGCAAAGTGAAATCGAGGAAGTTAAGAAGAAGATGGAGACTTTATAGACTTAGTATATGGATGAGCTCTACAAGGCAAGTTTGGAGGTCGACGAACGAGACGAGATCATTAGGCAATTGAAGAAGCTGAATGCAGAACTGGGCGAGAAGAACGCTCTTTACCAGAAAGATACTCTCAAACTCTAAGCGAAGGTGCAGAAGGCTGGCCGAAGCCAGTTCTTAGTCGTAGAAAAGGAAATGATGAGTGGTATCCATTTAGCTGAAGAGGAACGAGAGAAAGGCAAGCAAGCAATCGAGAGGGAGGTAGAAAGCTGCAAGTTAGCCATTGAAAGTGAGAGGCGGACTTTTAGGGACGCCATTAACCAGGAGAAAGAAAAAGCTAGACAATAGATCGACAAAGGCAAGCAAGCAATCATCTACGAAAGGGAAAACACTGCTGTTTGGAAGAGAAAATCCATGGGAAGCAGGAATAGACTACTCGATATGCAAAGCTTGTACAACTACACTGTCCAAAGCCTGAATCAGAGTCAAGATAAGAATGTCGAGTTAGAAGAGAGGTTGGTAGAGTTGGAGCAATCCTTTCAGACTTATCGTCAAAGAAATAGTTTTATCGAACTACAAGAAAGGAAGCGTGAAGTTGGCATGTTACGAGCCCGGATTGAGTCGCTCGAAGTAACTGTTCAGGATTACAGGGAGAGAATCAGGGTATTCGAAGAAGCTGCAGCTGGTGGAGACAACTATTGGTGAAGAAGGATTCGTGATGCTGCTCAGATGGTTCAGGACAGAGACCGGTATTACGTGTTGCGCGTAATAAGTGCTACGCAATTGTGCAAGTATACACGTCGCAAGTTATAGTATAAAAGATATCGTCTCCACAGGGATTGGTGCCACTTCAAGAATCTAGTCTCTTAATTGTAAAAAGTAAAAACACAAGTAAAGGATTATCGAAGTTTAACTAATTACTAATCTAGAAAGCAATAAAATAAAATAAAAGATGAATTCAATTGAGAGAGATAGGCTAGGTTATCGTGAGTTGAGGTGTGATAGCCGATTGGATTGTCTTGGTAAAAGAGTGCATGGGCAACTCAGTTGCCGTGGCGACTTGCACAACGGGTTGCCTTGGCAACTAATTGATGGTTGCTTGGGCGACTAGTTGGGCAACTACTTGGGCGATCGGGCAGCAACTTCAAGGTTCGGCGGAGCGTTCTTCAATGGTTTCTTCTTATCCCTAAGTCGAAACTCTAGCTACTTGTGCATGCCTTGATAATACATCCTGCGTGAATCAAGGGTGAACAACAACCAATATTGCGCTCCTCTTAGCCGTTGAAATCCTTAACTTATTCCTAAGCCGATTAATCTTCACCATCATTGGATTGCATAAAGATCATATTCATTCGTTTCTTGAATCTAACTCTCCCGATATTAGATAAATGGATGAAATCACGAGATCCTCTCCCAATTTCACTCGCAAGCAATAATAGGAACCAAGAATGAATAAACCTTGAAATAGAAAAGTGCAAACTCTTATTACCTAAACAAAAACCAATAGTTTCTCACAACCACAAAACACAATAACCATAGCCAAGTAAATTTAGTTCATGGCTAGGTTCCAAAGAAACACAAGATAATTAATCCCTAGCATGAACCCAATCGAACAAAGATGAAGGAAGAGGCTTGTCGAAATCCTCCTTGCCCTTGATGCTTGTCGAAAATTCTCTCCTCTTGCCCTACTTGGACTTGCCAAATTTCCCTCTTGCTCTCTCTCTTGAATTGTCGAAATCTCTTGCTATTTATAGGGCTAGGCCAAAGTCCTTCTTTGAGGAGGAGTTTGAGTTGGAATTAAATTATCTTTAAAGAATATAATTCTTTATTATAATTTTATTCCTATTAGAACTTCTCCTATCCACTTGGAATTTAATTCTTCTTTAATCTCTGCATGGCAATCAAATTCCTTTGGGCTTGGACCTTGCTCCATGTCATCTTGGGCTTGTAAAATCATGAATTTCGACATCCATATTGCTTTTGGTCTTTGTCGACAAATGCCATGGCAACTGGCTCAGCGTCTCCTTCATGCACCGCCACGGCAACTAGCTCGGCATATCCTTCATGCATTGCCACGGCAACTAGCTCGGCATTGCTTTGGCAAGTGATCCTGCACATACACACAAAAACACACCAAAGCAGCATCTATTTCCACAAAAATCACCAAGTTGTGTAATCAAGCTCAACGATTGAAGGAAACATGGATTAATGCATGAATGGCTAACTATGCAACTAATATGAGCCTAAGTCTAACAATAATATGAGTAAAAAGGGTAAGAAAAATAGTACTTTTGAACACTTATCACACCCCAAACTCGAACTATTGCTTGTCCTCAAGCAATGCAAACTCATAATTACCGCCAAGACTTCAAATTTTCACAAACTTAGCTTTGAACTTGATTTCAATTCTACGAACGGGGCACAAAGTATGATTGGCTTTTTATTTTTCGTAAAACCGATGAATTACTCGGAATCAAACTATAATGCTTGTGAGTGTGTGCGGAGTTGTGTGCAAGTTGATTTTTCGGATTCTATGCAAACAATAGGTTTTCAAATTACTTCATTGGGTTCTTTTTAACATGTTTTAACTAGAGCCAATTTGGGCACCTCTAGTGTTTTATTTTTAGTTTTCTTAAGTTAATTTAATCGACTAGAGCCGGTTTGGGCACCTCTAGTTAACCGAAAAAAAAATTTTAACGCCTCCTAGAGCCAGTTTGGGCACCTCTAGTGATCAATTTTTTTAGCATATGCTAGAGCCAATTTCGGGCACCTCTAGCATTCATCCAATTTTTATTCTAATCCCCAATTAGTTAATTATCAACCTAAGTTTACTAGAACTCCTTAAATCAATCAAACCACAACAGTGTTTCATCAAATTTAGCATCATAGTACAATTCTAAGTTTTTCATGGTTATCCTAGAATAAAAATTCTATCAATTAAGTGCATTGGCAAAGTCATCATCGAATATTCATCAAATCTAAGCAATTCTTGTTCCAATTAAAGGCATGGCAAGCAATTTATGTATCCTAAATGTAATGCTTAAGATTAATGTAACTAAACATGGTAATTACTAATAACAATCCCCCAAACTCGAGTGAGGCATTGTCCTCAATGCATGCATAAAAATAACGAAAAATAAATATAAAAATAAAATGCATACGAGGACTTACTCCGAGAGTTCGTCATCGTAGATGATTAGTTTCCTTCTAGTTGGCGTCTTGATTTTCTTGCTTGAACGTGATGGTTGTTTTCTTGTTGCCGGACGTCTTGAGCTTTGGTTGCCGTGGCATCTTCATGGTTAGTTGCCGTGGCATCAGCTTGTGCGCAGCACGATGTAGGTTGCCGCGGCATCTTCTTCATTGGTTGCCGTGGCAAGGATCTTGGCAGTAAATTTCCTTAGCATAGTAGTTGTGAGTCTTGTTGTGAAAAAGAAAATAAAGAAAACCTGAAAACTAAAGATAATGAAGAAAAAATAAAATATCTCCTAAAAATAAAAATGAAAATAAAAAGAAAAAAAGAAAAAGAAATATGAAAGGAGAGCATGCTCATGCATCTCCTAAGTTGACCACTTCCTTGTTACGTTCCACATGGGCACCATTGTAGTGCTTCAATCTTTGTCCATTAACTTTGAATTCATGATTGTCAGAGATGGACTTGATTATTACGGCACCATGAGAGAATGGTTTGACGACTTTGAATGGTCCCGACCATCTTGATTTCAGCTTTCCCGGGAAAAGTTTTAGCCGAGAATTGAATAGGAGAACTAGTTGCCCTGGCGTGAATTGTCGTGGCAATAGTTTCTTGTCGTGCCATCGCTTTGTTTTCTCCTTGTAGATTTGTGCATTGTTATAGGCGAGTGCACGAAATTCTTCTATCTCATTGAGATCCATCAAGCGCTTTTTTGTCCGCACTTTCCCAATCCATATTCACGGTCTTGATTGCCCAAAGACGCCTTGTGCTCGATTTCCACCGGTAGATGACATGTTTTACCATAGACAAGCCGGAAGGGGACATACCTAATGGTGTTTTGAATGCGGTGCGATATGCCCAAAGTCGTCATCTAGTCTTAATGACCAATCCTTCCTTGCGGGATTTACAACTTTCTCGAGTATTCCCTTCAACTCCCCGGTTGGAAATTTCGCTTGCCCGTTGGTTTGTGGGTGATATGCCGTGGCGATCTTGTGTGATATGCCGAAGCGTTGCAACATCTTGGCAATTAGTCCATTGTCAAAATGCTTGCCCCCGTCGCTGATAATTGCTCTCGGCATCCCAAACCGTAAATATGTTTTTTTCTCAGGAATCGTTGCACGGTCTTGGAATCGTCGTTGGGAAGCGCTGTTGCCTCTACCCATTTAGACACATAGTCGACGGCGAGTAAGATGTAGAGGTTGCGAATGAAGATGGAAAAGGTCCCATAAAATCGATCCCCATACATCGAACAGTTCCACCTCGATGATGTTCGAGTGGCATCTCATGTCGCCTAGAGATATTGCCCGCCCCTCCGCAACGATCACATTGCTTGTAAAAGTCTTGGGCATCTTTGTACAATGTTGGCCAATACAAACCGGATTGCAAGACTTTGGTCATGTACGAGTTCCTCCAAAATGTCCTCCATAGGGTGAAGAATGGCATTGCCGAGTACATTCTGTTGCTCTTCTTCGAGGGACACATCGACGTATAACCCGATCTGCACATTGTTTAAACAAAAGAGGCTCGTCCCAAAAGTAATGCTTAGCATTATGGCGGAACCGCTTCTTCCCTTGGTGAGTAATGCCATACGGAAAAATACCACAAACAAGGAAGTTAACTAAATCTGCGTACGTGGGGTATTGCCGGGGCATGTGTCTTTGCCGTAGTGTCGCTCCCAAAATTGCTGAGGCGTGCTCGTCAAAGACCGCTGCGGCGCCGAGAGTTGCCGAGGCGTCATGGGCTGTCGAGGCGTCAAGGGTTGCCGAGGCGATTAGAATTTGTTCATCCGGGAATGCATCGCATATCTCTAGATCCGCGTCCTCTTCCCTATTGCGTTCCAAACGTGATAAGTGATCGCCACTTGATTTTCTGTTCCTTTCGTCCTTAATTTCAATATCAAATTCTTGTAAAAGTAATATCCAACGAATCAAACGAGGTTTAGCATCCTTTTTAGCAAATAAGTATTTGATTGCGAATGGTCCGTATGAACAATTACCTTTGTACCAATTAAATAGGATCGAACTTGTCAAATGCGAAAACTCTGCTAGTAACTCTTTCTCCGTTGTTGTGTAATTCATTTGAGCATCGTTAAGAGTTTTACTAGCGTAGTATATCACATGGAAGGTCTTACGTGCGTTGGCCTAGGATTCGCTCCTACCGCGAAATCACTTGCATCACACATGAGCTCAAAAGGTAGCGTCCATCTGGGTGGAACAACAATGGGTGCCGAGGCAAGCTTTTTCTTTAGGGTTTCAAATGCTTGAGTGCAAGAATCATCAAAATCGAAGACTTTATCTGTTCAAGCAGATTACACAAAGGTTTAGTGATTTTAGAAAAGTTATGAATGAACCTCCTGTAAAACCTCGCATGTCCAGAAAACTTGAATTCCTTTAACCGAATTTGGTGGGGTAATCTCTCGATCACGTCCACCTTGGCTTTGTCTACTTCAATTCCCTTGGATGAGATCTTATGGCCGAGCACTATTCCTTCATCTACCATAAAGTGGCATTTCTCCCAATTGAGGACTAAATCTGTTTCTTCGCATCTTGCCAACACCCTCTCTAAATTGCCGAGACAGCCGTCGAAGTCATTACCAAAAACCGAAAAATCATCCATGAAGATCTCAAGGAAGTCTTCGACCATGTCTGAAAAAGAGCGCCATCATACATCTTTGGAAGGTTGCCGGGCGTTACATAATCCGAACGGCATCCTTCGGGAAGGCATAAGTACCGTAGGGGCATGTGAAGGTTGTCTTTTCTTGATCTTACGGTGCTATGGCAATCTGATTGTAACTGAATAACCATAAAGAAAAAAAAGAAAAGGGTTTACCCGCAAGACGGTCAAGCATTTGATCAATAAAGGGTAATGGGAAGTGATCTTTCCTAGTGGCTTTGTTTAGCTTTCGATAGTCCATACAAACCCTCCAACCGTCACAGATCTGGTTGGGATAAGTTCATTATTTTCATTGCTTATCATGTTATACCTCCTTTTTCGGCACACATTGTACCGGACTTACCCACGCACTATCGGAGATAGGGTATATAATGCCGGCGTCAAGCCACTTGATGATTTCTTTCATTACAACCCCTTTCATGGCATGATTCAGTCTCCTCCGGGCCTCAATTGAAGGTTTGTGATCATCTTCCAACAAGATCTTGTGCATGCACACCGCCCGGCTAATTCCCTTCAAGTCGGCAATTGTCCACCCTATTGCCTTTTTATGTAGTTTCAACATGTTGATCAGCTTCTTTTCTGCTCAGGCTGTAACTTAGAGGAAATAATTACAGGTAATGTATTATCGATCCCTAAGTATACATATTTTAGTTGATCCGCAATTGTTTCAACTCAAGAATTGGTGGATTTTCGATAGAGGGTTTTTCGATCTTACCTTCCTTACCCGAGTAGTCCAGTGGTTCAAAGTATGTACCGGGTCGATTTACTAGCCAATTTACCTCTTGGGTTGTTCCTCATCGACCGGCTCTTCATACTCCTCAGGTTCCTCTTGATCGGCAATGTAGTTGCCGAGGCAACTAAATTCCTCATCGGTTAAATTCTGCCGTGGCATGAAGTAGTTGGCATTCTTCCGGATCATCGGCATGCCTTAGTGTTTGGAACACATTTAGTTTTACCTGCTGGTCATTCACCCTCATTGTGAGTTCTCCTTTTCAACATCAATCAAAGTTCTCCCGCCGCTAGGAATGGTCTTCCGAGAATGATAGGCGCATGCTCATCCGCTTCACAATCTAAAACAATAAAGTCAGCGGAAAAATAAATTTATCAACTTTTACCAAGTATGTCCTCGATTTTTCCCTCGGATGCACATAGGATCTGTCGGCTAGTCTGTAGCATAACTGTTGTAGGTCTTGCCTTCCCGATTCCTAGTTTACGGAAAACCGATTTAGGCATCAAGTTTATGCTAGCCCCTAGGTCGCATAGTGCTTTCCGACATAGTGATTTCCAATAGAACAGGTATTGTGAAACTTCCGGGATCCTTCAACTTGGGCGGCATACGATTGTGCAACATTGCCATGCATCCCTCTGTTGCGGCAATTGTTTCAAACTCTCCTAGCCTTGTTCTCTTGGACACAATGTCTTTAAGAAACTTGGCATAGTTTGGCATTTGTTCAATTGCTTCCACCAATGGCAAGTTGATGTGGACTTGCTTTAGGATATCAAGAAACTTCTTGAATTGGTATTCTTGCTTTTGTCGCTTCAACCTTTGTGGGAATGGTGGTGGAAGTCGGATATCTTCGATCTTTTCATTGGTTTGAAACCTGATTGACGGCATTACAGGGACATCCGAGTTGCCGATGTGTTACCAATGGGGTTGCCGGGGCGTGTTTATCGCAAAGTTACCGAGGCGTCATTGGTTGCCGAGGCATGCTTATTGCCGGTTGCGCAACAATTCTTGGTTCAGCATCCGAGACTTTGCCGCTAGGTTCGTCTTGCTCTTTTGTGGAGTTTTGTTTGACGAGCGGGTTTGAACCTCTCTAAGTTGTTGGCCACTTCTGGTGGTGATTGCCTTACATTGCTCATGGCCAGTTCCTCTTGCGACTTCAGTATCGCTAGGTAAACCTCCTTGTGGTCTAGTGTTTGATTTTGAGCAAATTGTCCGACTTGATTTTCCAATGATTTGATTGCCGCCTCTTGGTTTTGCAATCTCATCTCGGTCCTGTTAATAAAAGCATCAGTTCTTTTTATGAAATTACTATTCTCACCATATAAGATTCAGTTTTTCATCATAAAAGCATTTAGAGAATTTTCCAAAGAACTAGATGTTGTCGGTTGTTCTTCGCGGCATCATTGTCGTGGCATATTTTTTTGGAATCCCGATGCTTGTGCATTACGATTGTTCAGTTTAGAGCATTGTTGGGATTACTCCATGAAAAATTCGGTGCTTCTTTCAAAGCTGGATTGTATGTATTTGACATCATGTTGTTGCCCGATTGTAATTCCCCACATAGAAGCTAGATTCGGATTCTCGCATACATTCGGAAGAATTATGGTTATCGCCACATAACTCACAAAAAGAATCCATTACCTTGACTTCATGTGTGTTGTTTGGTTTTTGCATGTTCTGGACCATCTTGGTTAAAGCGCCAATTGTGCGAAATTGAATCTGATGATCCTAGTTCATGTATTGTGGCTTGGCGTCTAACTCCTCCTCTTCTAGTAGATGGGAATTGATAATCATTCTTGGCCAGCCTGTTTAAAATTTGCATTGCTTCTTCCGGTGACTTATCTAGAGTATGCCGTTTGCCGAGGCGTCTAGCATCATCCTTGTTGGTGTATTCACGGCATTGTAAAACATTGTCACTTGAGTCCACACGGGAATCCGTGTAGAGGGCATTTATGTAGAAGTTCTCTATATCGCTCCCAAGCCTCGTACATGGATTCATCATCCTGCCGAAAAGAAGTAATGTCGTTACTGAAGCTTATCGATTAAATTTGTAGGATTAAATCTAGCAAGGAAATCACGACAAAGATCAGTCCAAGATGCTATGGATCCGGCAGAATGCTATTTAGCCATGCTTTCGCCCCTATCCCTCGGTGAATAGGGAATAATCTTAATCGTAAGACATCGGGGTGACTCCGTGTATCTTGAACGAGTTGCAAATCTCGAGGAAAGATTTCAGATGTTGTCGTGCATCTTGATTCTTTGAGCCGCCAAATTGACCTATTGTGTTGATCATATTAAACATTACCGGTTTCAACTCAAAGTGGTCGGCTTCAATTTCGGGTGCGACAACTCCCGGGTTAAGTCCATCAAGATCTTCTTCAAGATAGTCTCGAATAGTTACATTTCGTGCAAGAATCACTCCTCCTCCCGCTCGAACATCTTGATTAATATTGCCGTCTTGATTTGCCATTGCTTCTCTTATCCTTCGTCTAAGTCTTTGTAAGGTTCGTTCGATTTCGGATCAAAGGGATATTCGGTGAAGTCGGTCTCGCCCTGGTCATATACCAATGCAAAACCAAAGTTTGTTAGCCCTTTGAATTTTAAACAAGAAAAATAAAAGAAAGTGCAAGAAAGTAAAAACAAAGTCGCTATTGCCAATCCCGACAGCAACGGCGCCAAAAAACTTGTTGCGCGTAATAAGTGCTACGCAATTGTGCAAGTATACACGTCGCAAGTTATAGTATAAAAGATATCGTCTCCACGAGGATTGGTGCCACTTCAAGAATCTAGTCTCTTGCCTTTGTAAAAAGTAAAAACACAAGTAAAGGATTATCGAAGTTTAACTAATTATTAATCTAGAAAGCAATAAAATAAAATAAAAGATGAATTCAATTGAGAGAGATAGGCTAGGTTATCGTGAGTTGAGGTGTGATAGCCGATTGGATTGTCTTGGTAAAAGAGTGCATGGGCAACTCGGTTTGCCGTGGCGACTTTACAACGGGTTGCCTTGGCAACTAATTGATGGTTGCTTGGGCGACTAGTTGGGCAACTACTTGGGCGATCGGGCAGCAACTTCAAGGTTCGGCGGAGCGTTCTTCAATGGTTTCTTCTTATCCCTAAGTCGAAACTCTAGCTACTTGTGCATGCCTTGATAATACATCCCTGCGTGAATCAAGGGTGAACAACAACCAATATTGCGCTCCTCTTAGCCGTTGAAATCCTTAACTTATTCCTAAGCCGGATTAATCTTCACCATCATTGGATTGCATATTCATTCGTTTCTTGAATCTAACTCTCCCGATATTAGATAAATGGATGAAATCACGAGATCCTCTCCCAATTCACTCGCAAGCAATAATAGGAACCAAGAATGAATAAACCTTGAAATAGAAAAGTGCAAACTCTTATTACCTAAACAAAAACCAATAGTTTCTCACAACCACAAAACACAATAACCATAGCCAAGTAAATTTAGTTCATGGCTAGGTTCCAAAGAAACACAAGATAATTAATCCCTAGCATGAACCCAATCGAACAAAGATGAAGGAAGAGGCTTGTCGAAATCCTCCTTGCCCTTGATGCTTGTCGAAAATTCTCTCCTCTTGCCCTACTTGGACTTGCCGAAATTTCCCTCTTGCTCTCTCTCTTGAATTGTCGAAATCTCTTGCTATTTATAGGGCTAGGCCAAAGTCCTTCTTTGAGGAGGAGTTTGAGTTGGAATTAAATTATCTTTAAAGAATATAATTCTTTATTATAATTTTATTCCTATTAGAACTTCTCCTATCCACTTGGAATTTAATTCTTCTTTAATCTCTGCATGGCAATCAAATTCCTTTGGGCTTGGACCTTGCTCCATGTCATCTTGGGCTTGTAAAATCATGAATTTCGACATCCATATTGCTTTTGGTCTTTGTCGACAAATGCCATGGCAACTGCTGGCTCGGCGTCTCCTTCATGCACCGCCTCGCAACTAGCTCGGCATATCCTTCATGCATTGCCCTGGCAACTAGCTCGGCATTGCTTTGGCAAGTGATCCTGCACATACACACAAAAACACACCAAAGCAGCATCTATTTCCACAAAAATCACCAAGTTGTGTAATCAAGCTCAACGATTGAAGGAAACATGGATTAATGCATGAATGGCTAACTATGCAACTAATATGAGCCTAAGTCTAACAATAATATGAGTAAAAAGGGTAAGAAAAATAGTACTTTTGAACACTTATCATTACGCGACCTTGATGGTGGACATACAACGAGTTGCTTGGCATGTGAATGACTTAGCTACCGAGGCAGCGACTCTTCGACCTTTCATAACCTCGGACATGGAAGAAGCACCTAGGTTCATCAAGCTGCTCAGGGCTATCGAGAAGCTAGGAGATAGAGCTAGGGCTTATGTGTAGAACTTTATTTTGTAATCATGACTCTTTTGTAATAGGGACCCTTTTGTAATCTAGACCCTTTAGTTCCCATGAAAGTAGTTCAAAATGGTGATTACCAGCGGAATCAGTACTTTTCTCTGCATATATTTTTGCATTACATCCCGACATTTGCATCATTATTCATGCATTCATTTATTTTTGCAATAATATTAATAGTGTAAATATTATGGCAGTGAAATTAAAAGTTAAGCCGCAACCATTCAACATCCATACCTTACCTGGTTCCAAAGCAAGTTAATAGAAGATAGAATAGTCAGCCTAGAGAAGGGGTAGAAAGATCTGGAAGCGCATTTTGATGAAGCCCAGAGGAGCCTCAATGATCAGATCACTCAATTGCAGGCAGCAATAGTGTCCGACATAACTGTATTACTGGCAAAAAGCATCAGAAAAAGGGTCGAAGACGAAGTCGCCCAAGAGTCGGAAGGTATTGCATCTCACAGTAAGGTTCAACCAAAGACGCCTAGTCTGGCCAGAAGAGTATACATTGACCCTGTTGGAATAACTGCCAGTCTTCAGGTAGGAGCATCTGAAAACCAACCCATCGATACAGAGGCACTCTACGATGAGGAGGTACCTGACTTGAATTTGGTCGAGAAAATCAGAACAGAGGTGGAAAATAAGTGGGATGAGAGGTTTCGCCTCATGGAAGAAAAGTTTAAAGCACTGCAAGCTACAGACGAACCGAGGAATGAGGCCAATGATCTAAACTTGGTATCTGACCTTGTCCTGCCACCAAAATTCAAAACTCCAGAGTTCGATAAGTATGATGGAACTACATGTCTTTCGGCACACGTGACCATGTATTGCCGAAAGATGGTGGCCTACCTCAAGGATGAGAAACTTTTAATTCATTGTTTCCAAGACAGCCTAACAGGAGCAGCACTTCGGTGGTATACCCAATTGAGCCGGGTAAATGTCAAATCGTGGAAAGATCTTTCAAAAGCATTCATCGAGCAGTATAAACATGTGACAGACATGACATCCAGTAGGATTATGTTAGAAAACATGGGGCAGAAATCTAATGAGAGCTTGCGACAACAGGCCCAGTGGTGGCGAGAAATTGTCGCTCAGATCCAGCCACCAATTTCCAAGTATGAGATCACGCCCCTATTCGTGAATACTTTGAAGGGGACGTTATTCGATCGCCTCATCAACAATACAACTCAGAGCTTTGCCGATTTGATTAGGACTGGGGAGTCTCTTGAATTGGCAATCAAGAGTGGCAGGATCGATAGCGGGGAGAATTCTCAGAAGTACAACAAGAAGAATGAAGTAAAAACCACGAGTACTTACACTGCCCCAAAGAACTTCACGGTCTCTCAGCCACAAGCATCTGCAGGGAAGGTTCAAAACACAAACCAAAGAGAGGGGAAAGCTCCGAGAAATGAATAAGAGAAGCCAGCCTTTACTCCGCTGCCGATCTCGTACTTCGAGCTTTACTCTCAGTTGCACAAAGCTGATCTGGTCTGCCCGTACTATGTTACTCCGTTCAAGCCTCCATTTTTGTCCTGGTATGATCCAAACGCACATTGCGATTATCATGGTGGTGCCCCTAGCCATCCCACAGAGAATTGCCTTGCCTTCAAGAAACTCATACAGAGTTTGATTAAGTCCGGGGTGTTAAAATTTGAGGAACCGAATGTGGCTGCTAACCCGTTGTCCAATTACGAGAACTGTAGAGTGAATGCTATTGAAGAATACTCTACCAGAAAAGCTAAGGGAAACGTATCAGAGATTAAGTCTCCCTTATAGTGGGTTTTCTAATAATTATGCATGGCCCGCCTGATCGACATGGGCATGGTAGTGGTGCAAAAGGGGTGTAGAACTTATTGCGAGTTCCACCAAGACGGAGGACATGACATCCAACAATGTGAGGAGTTTAGAAGATTGGTTCAGTAGTTGATGGACAACAAAAAGATAGAGTTCTTTGATGAATCTGCGGAAAGGCAAAGGCTAGACGTATGTGCATCTGATAGCCACAACCTCAAATATGGGAGAGACAGGCCTTTTGTCATCTCCTCCAGACCAGAGGGAGAAAGTTCATCCCAAGGAGAAGCTGCAAAGGTGACTCCCAAAATCATCATCTCAGCACCTGCCCCATTTTCATTCAAGGACATAGGGCGGACCCCTTAGAACTATACAGCCAACGTGATTGTACCAGAAAAGCTAGAATCCGGTGAAGAGAAGGAACAAAGAGTAGAATAAGAGTCTGCACCAAAAGACGAACATATAAAGAATGATGAAAGTGTCGGTGAAGTAGGCAACTTCACGAGAAGCGGCAGGTGCTACTATTCGGAAACTTTGAAGTCTGCCAAAGCTGCCAAAAAGAAATGAAAAGATACATCAACCAGTCATGCCTAGATATTTGGCGAGGAACCCCCTCCAAAGATAAATGAACCGGTAACAGAAGCTCAGGCTAAGGAATTTCTAAAGTTCTTGAGACACAGTGAATACAACGTGGTGGAGCAGCTACGGAAGCAACCGGCCAGGATTACAGTGTTGGAATTACTTTTGAGTTCGAAGAAACATCGGGAGGCATTGTTAAAAGTGTTGAATCAAACATTTGTACCCGGTGATATTTCTGTGTCCAAGCTAGACAGAATAGTGGGGCATATCACCGCCTACAACCACATCATATTTAGCAATGACGAGATCCCGAAGGGAGGTATGGGGTCCACTAAAGCTCTCAACATCACTACCCACTGCAAATGGTATGTGTTACCAAGAGTATTGATTGACAATGGGTCGGCATTAAACGTATTACCGATGGTGACTTTGCAAAAGTTACCAATAGATGATTCCCACATGAAACCTTGTCACAACTCTGTGAGAGCCTTCGACAGAACACAAAGCGGAACACTTGGAAAGATTGAAGTGCATTTGCTGATCGGGCCAACTGAGTACACGATTGACTTCGTAGTGATGGACATAAAACCAATCTGCAACTGCTTATTGGGAAGGCCATGGATTCACTCTGCAGGAGTTGTTCCTTCATCACTCCATCAAAAATTAAAGTTTTTGATCGAAGGTAAGTTGGTAACGGTAGAGGCCGAACAGAAGATCATCGCGTCAGTTACATCAGACGCCCCTTATATCCAAAATGATAAAGATGTCGTGGAATGCTCTTTTCAAGCACTGAAACTGGTAAACGCTACATTTGTAGCAGAAGGTAATAGAATCCTCAACCCCAGGTTATCTAACTGCACCAAGATAACCGTTGCTGAAACGTTGGGCCGAGGAGCCAAAACCGAAAGAAAGCTAGAAAGGAGATTGCAAGAAAGCCTACGAGCCAGAAGCATCATCACTAAGAAGGATCATTTTGGGCTTGGTTACAAACTGAGTGTTCAGCTGAGAAAGGAAGAGTATAAGATGAAGGAAGAACAAAGGAATGTCAGACTCAAGGGAGAAGACATTCCGTGGAGACCGATGTATTTCCCTTATGTGAAAAATATTTTTTTCTCTGAAGGATTCAACCGTACAGGACAGAAAGTGGAAGAAGCAAATAGAGAAAATGACATACTCAATGAGAATGAGATGCTTAGTGAATCTCTTGAAGGGATGTCCATCAACATGATAGCTGAAGGTAAAAATGGCAACAGCGTGTTCACCAGCATCCGCCCTCGCCGTCCCAGGGAAACTCTTGATAACTGGAGCTACGTTAATCTACCTGTAGTCTTTAAGGCCAGATCAGAGTAATGCTCCGAATTAACCCTTTTTGGTTTTGCCCATAAGCAAATAGGATCTTTTGTATATGGCACCTATGTTAACTTCTTGTTTGCAATAAAAGAATATATTCCTCGTTTTCTTAAATGGCAAACATCTCATTTGCTTCATTCATTGATTTTTATTCACATTCATTCATTTCATTCAAAATCATTCTCTTCCCAATACATTTGTTCTCATTTCATGCAGGGTCCCCATAATTAACTGTATGAATGATTCTGAATTCAATCTTGAGGTAGATTTTGACTGCCCCAAGATCTTGGCAGAAATTGAAGAGGAGGACGAGGAGGCAGAATGCGAGGTCCCTAAAGAGTTGATAAGGATGATGGCCAACGAAGAAAGGCAAATCATGCCTCACCAAGAAAAAAAAGAAATTGTAAACTTGGGAACCGATGAAGAGAGAAAATAAGTGAAAATTGGGACTACATTTTCCTCAGAAACCCGTCGTGAGCTAATAGCCTTGCTTCAAGAGTTCAAAGATGTCTTTGCTTGGATTTATCAAGATATTCTAGGGTTGAATACAGACATAGTGGTACACAAGCTGCCAACGAGGCCAAAATGCAAACCAATCCAACAAAAGCTCAAAAGAATGAGGCCTAACATGCTGTTGAAGATCAGAGAAGAGATGAAAAAATATTTTGGTGCTGGCATTCTAGAAGTTGCCAAATACCCTGAATGGGTTGCAAACATTGTACCAGTGCCAAAGAAGGATGGGAAGGTCCGCATGTGCGTAGATTACAGAGATCTCAACCGAGCAAGCCCTAAAAATAATTTTCCTCTGCCACATATCGACACGCTAGTTGACAATACCGTAGGACATTTATGGTTCTCATTCGTAGATGGTTTTTTAGGATACAACCAGATAAAGATGGACCCGGACGACATAGAGAATACCACATTTGTAACCATGTGGGGCACGTTCTGTTATAAGGTGATGCCCTTCGGACTCAAGAACACGGGGGCGACCTATCAAAGGGCGATGGTGACTCTTTTCCACGATATGATGCACAAAGAGATAGAGGTATACGTGGACGATATGACCGCCAAGTCCCGAACAGAGGAAGAGCACCTTCAAAACTTGAGAAATTTGTTTCAAAGACTGCGAAAATATCAATTGAAGCTCAACCCGGCTAAGTGCACCTTCACAGTCACATCTGGAAAACTCTTGGGGTTTGTAGTGAGCAGAAGAGGGATTAAGATCGATCCAAAAAAAGTAAAGGCTATCCAAGACCTACCGCCGCCTCATACTTAGAAAGAAGTTTGAGGTTTTCTGGGAAGGTTGAACTACATCTCCCGTTTCATCTCTCAGTTACTCAGAAAGAATAACCCGAGGGTCTGGGATGAGGAATGTTAGGAAGCTCTAGAGAGGATCAAGAAATGCTCTGATTTTAGTCGCACCGGTACCAGGCAAACCCTTAATCCTTTACTTGACAGTTTTTGAAAACTCACTGGGTTGCGTGTTGGGGCAACATGATGAGTTTGGGAAGAAAGAAAGAGTCATCTACTACCTAAGCAAGAAGTTAAATGATTGCGAAGCGCGGTACCCGTCAATTCAAAAGCTGTGTTGCGCTTTGGTTTGGGCTACCAAAAGGCTTAGGCAATACATGTTATACCACACCACCTGGTTGATATCCAAATTGGACCCCTTGAAGTTTTTAATGGAAGCACCTGCATTGACAAGGAGGATGACCCGTTGGCAGATGCTATTATCCAAGTTTGACATTGTATACGTGAGCCATAAAGCTGTGAAAGAAAGCGCTATAGCAGATTTTTTAGCTAGTCGTGCTTCAGAGGATTATGAATCGCTGAATTTCAATTTCCTAGATGAAGACTTGATATGTATTACAACCGAGGAAGACGGTGTTTCAGACGACGGTTCGTGGAATTTTTACTTCGACGGAGCCTCCAATGCCCTCATCCACGGAATAGGAGCTGCGCTAATCTCTCTGGAAGATATCTACTATCCCTTCACCAGCAAACTGGAATTCTTCTGCACCAACAACATAGCTGAGTATGAAGCCTGAGTTATGGGATTGAATGCAGCCATCGAAAGAAAGATTAAGAAGCTTCGAGTATTCGGAGATTCGTCCCTAGTAATTTATCAGTTATGAGGAGAATGGGAAACTAGGGATCCGAAGTTAATAAAATACTATGAGTTGATCCAGGAGCTCATTAAAGAATTTGAAAAGGTCAGTTTCACCTACATTCTTAGAGAAGAAAACCAAATGGCGGACGCTTTGGCAACCCTGGCCTCCATGTTTAAAGCAAATACGGGAGCAGAAATGAAACCAATTGAGATGTAGACCTTTGAAGAGCCAGCTCACTGCTATAATGTGCAAGAAGAAATAGATGGCAACCTTTGGTATTACGACATCTTGCAGTATATCAAGTTTCAAAAGTATCTCGAATGGGCAAATAAAAAAGACCGAAAAATACTCAGAAAATGGCAACAGAATACGTTCTGGACGGGGAGATTCTATACAAAAGAAGCCATGACCAGACGTTGCTGAGATGTGTAGATGCCCAAGAGGTGAAAAAAAATTTGGCAGAAGCGCACGATGGTTTTTGTGTAACGCACACCAACGACCTGTCCATAGCTCGTAAAATTATAAGATATGGCTATTTCTGGTCGACCATAGAGGGAGACTGCATTGATTACGCTAGGAAATGCTATAAATGCCAAATATATGCTGACAAGATCCACGCTCCTCCGTTACCGTTACACACCATGAACTCGTCGTGGCCTTTTGCAGCATGAGGTATGGATGTCATAGGACAGATTCATTCGAAGGCTTCCAACGGGCACCGCTTATTTTGGTTGCCATCGATTACTTCACTAAATGGGTGGAGGCAGCATCTTATGCCAACATTACAAGGACGACGGTGTGCAGGTTCCTGAAGAAGGAGATCATTTGTCGATACGGGTTGTCGGAAAGGAGTATTACTGACAATACTTCCAATCTGAACAACAAATTGATGACTGAGGTGTGCAACCAATTCAAGATAACACACCATAATTCCACGGCCTACTGCCCTAAGATGAATGGGGCAGTGGAAGCGGCAAACAAGAACATAAAGAAAATTATTGCGAAGACAACTAACACCTATAAAGATAGGCATGAGAAGCTTTCATTTGCTCTGTTCGCCTACAGGACATCTGTTCGCACATCAAAGGGACAACGCCCTATTCTCTAGTGTATGGTACAGAAGTAGTACTCCTCCATTGAGGTCGAGATTTCGTCACTTCGGGTTCTGAATGAAGTAAAATTGGAGGAATCAGAATGGATGCAAGCCAGGTTCGACCATTTAAATCTCATCGAGGAAAAGAGGCTGAAGGCCATCTGCCATGGTCAAATGTACCAGAAACGAATGATGCGGGCATATGATAAGAATGTGCGCCCAAGAGAATTCTGAGAGGGAGATCTGGTGCTTAAGAAGATCCTCCCAATTCAGAAAGATTCTCGATGGAAGTGGATGTCTAACTGGGAAGGGCCATATATTGTCAAGAAGGCATTTTCAGGGGGAGTATTGATCTTAACTGAAATGGATGGAGAAGAGTTAAAAAATACTGTGAATTCTGATACATTTAAGAAGTACTATGTTTAAAAAATGAATGAATGAAAATGATGAAAGAAATGAAGCAAAAACCTAGAAAGACGTTTCAAAAAAATGTGGAGAGCTCGAGGCAAAACCCCGAAAGTTGGCGTTTTGAAGCAAAAGAAGGATCTGAGTTGAAAACCCGTTAAGGGCGGCTCAAATAAATTTTGAGATTGGGCCTCCGGCAAGTAGAGTTATCCTCGCAGCACTAGAAGAAGGAGCTCCAGGCAAAGATTCTACTTCGGTTGATAGGATCACGCATTATTCATATAGTGGATATTTGGGGTTCCTGCATTTCATGTTTTGCTTTCCCTTTTCTTCGTGTTTGTCATGACTTTTTTAAGTTGTTCCAAATCCTTAAGGGTAATAAAATTATATTCTTGTGTCTTCTCTTTCTTGTCTTCTCATTTGTTTTCATAAGCATCATGCAAACAGGTTAACATAGGCTTATGATAAACAAAAGATTTCTGAGCATTACTATGATCTAACCTTGAGAATGCAGGTGATTAAAAGATAGGATTAACTTTGGTCACAAGCTGCCACATAATGTATGTCGAGGCACGACGAATGGAAGACTCCGAGCATCAGAACAAAATAACCAATGCCACATGCCATTCATACTTGTTATAGAAAGTATTCAAGACAACAATAGAGATCTCTCAGGTGAAAACCCGTAAGGGCACTTTCAAAAAAAACTCTAAAGCGAAAACCCGAAAGGGCACTTTAGATTTTTGAACCAGAAACTCAAAAAGGAAAGGCCGAAATGGTTGAACCTAACAGTGAGCTGGGGTACCGTCGCCTGGAGAAGAAAAAGAAAAGAAAGTAAGCAGGAAGTCAAGATCGACTAACTACAAACGCAAACGCATCGAGATGTTGACACTCATGCATCATGAATAGTTAGGCATCCCTAGGATTAGGAGCATGCTAACTCATTTATCATAACTTTTTATCCATTCTAAACAGGTACTCACAGATTATCATTGACTTTTGATTTGCCCATTAGTAGTGAAGAGGATGATTCATTTGAAGAATGATTTTGGCAGCCTTAGTAGCGTGAGTCCAGAAAATCTCTGTAGCCATTTCGATGTAAATTCCCAAATTTGAAGAAAGATTTTGACAGCCTTAGTAGCGTGAGTCCAGAAAGATCAGTAGCCTTTGTAGCGTGAGTCCAAAAAGATCGACAGCCTTAGTAGCATGAGTCTAGAAAGATAGGCAGCCTTAGTAGCGTGAGTCTAGAGAGAATGGCAACCTTAGTAGCGTAAGGCCAGACTAGTAGCCATTTCGGCGTGAATCTCAAGATTCGAAGATAAATGTTCTATATAGGAATGGTCTATATTTTTTAGCAACCGCAGTAAAAGGTTCTATATAGAAAGAACCCGTAACTCCGAGATTCAGAAGCTGAAAGTTCTATATATGAATGACTTGCGGCTCTAAGGTTTGAAGACTAGCAGTTCTATATAGGAAAAACTCCTGGTCGGAAGAATCCATCTGTGACGAAGAAGGTTTTATATAGGGAAGACCCGTCACTTTAAGGGCGAAGAGCTCTATATAGAAAGGACTCCAAGCCTTACTGTCTCAGAGTAAAAAGTTCTATATAGGAGGGACTCGTAAATCAAGACTTCAGAATAAAAGGTTCTATATAGGAGGAACATGTAGTTCCAAGATCGGAAGGGGAAGAAGTTCTATATAGGGAGAACTTACGAGCATGAAGATTTAGCTGAGGAAAAGCGGAGAGTTCCAGAAGAACACGCGATTCCAAAGCTGCAAACAAGGAAGTCGGATAAAAATGAGTGCTTAGGATCTTTGATTTGTTCATGTTCTACAAGAACAAGCAAAGAAGGGTAACTGTAGTCACTCATTTTCATCTGGTTTGCAATTAATGTATTAGTTTAATAATTAATATATCATTGCATGTATACATATTATATTGTATGTATAATTAATGTGCGTGTGATGTGTCCATGTATATTATAAGCTATGTATGTATATGCATTAATAATTAATACGGTGTATGTGTGTCACGTATGTATTTAAATTTTTTATGAGTGCATCGTTTGTACGTATAATGTATGAGTATTTATGCTAACCATATATATGATTATATATGCATGTATATAGTATATTATATTAATTAATGTTCGCATGTTATCCGTATATGTCTACACGTATGTGCGTATCATCATATTAATATTGTTATTATTATTGTTATTAATGTTATTATTATTGGACTAATATAAGAAAAAATCCAAAAATATACATTAAACCCAAATAAGTTAGTGTTCAGTCCAAATTACATAAAACCAAATATAGTTACATCAAGGCCCAATTGACTAATTCAGACCCAAACTAAAAAACCCTACTCGGGTTAGATAACCCTAACATCTTTCTCTTTTGTCAACTGCCCTAGGGCCATTGGATCATATCTCGATCCAATGGTCACGATCAAAGGGAGAGACTTCCCATCTACCGCGTGAGGTGCATGCTCAGACCACTCAGTTTCTCACGCGTGTGTGCAAGGCACGCGCCAGGCTATTCAACTCCCACGTGCCACGCGGCCACATCTGATGGTGCCACGTCTTTCTTCAGAAGCGATCAGGGCAGGTCATCTTCAAGAGATCTTAGCTGTTGGATCTGATCTGATCCAACGGCCTAAAACAAATATGGCCAAAAATGATTTTTCACCTCCCCACTGGTAGCTATCATACGTTCTGATCCGTAGCCTTCCATCTGACCGAACGACCACCACCACCATGCCGCCGTACCAACTGTTGCTTAGAAAACGTGCGAAACACAGAAGAAAAAACATGCATCATTACCAAATCAGACTTAAAATGTGTATTTTATTTTAGTTTCTATCAAAAACACAAAAAAGGATATATGTATCTAAAATGTAACAAAGAGGACAGTCGGTCTTCAGTTGACAGAAAAAGAGAAAACACAAAGTTTCTGAGGGTAATTTATTCCTTCTTCGCTTTTCTTTTCACGTATGCAAGTAAAAACAAGAAAGAACATGTAAAGGGGACAAGGGTTTTACCTTAGTCGTCTGGCTCCCTCTTCGGTGATAAGCTCTTCCATGAGTGAACCGGAGTGAGATCCGGTGTTCAAAAAGAGGGGTTCATCTCTGATTTTAAAACTTAAGGGGGTTCAGTTTGTTTTTTAGACAAAAATGGGGGCTTTCATTTTCAAGAGAGGTCTTTGTTTCGGGTTTCTTTTTAGGGTGGTAGAAGGATGAGTGCGGTGGCCAGAGTAGCCGGACCACTTTCGGCTTCTAGAATCCATGGCGGTCGAGAATAAGGTTTTGTTTTGGGCGGCCTATTTGGAAATAGCCAGAGAGAAAGAGGGTAGGGTTAATATTATAGGTAAAAAATGAATAAAGTTCAAATTTTTAGCTGGATTAGTTTTTTTATAGGCTTTCTGTTTTTTGAAACTGGTATAATTATGGCACTAATCCCTCCGCGTTTCCATTTCTTTCGCTTTTGGCTCGCCGTATGGGTTATTTACAACCCTGATCCTCATTCGTTTTCAACGCTTTTCAATCTCACCCCTATTTTAAACTGAATCAGATTTCAAAAGGTTAAATTACACGCTCAGCCACCCTGTGTTCTTGTTTTTTTCATCTCTAGCTTACCGCATGGGCTTTTTACAGATCTAGTCCTTCCAAGTTTAATCCGGTTTATAATTAAGTCTTTGAATGTCTTTTTATCATTGTGTTTCGGGCTTTATGATTCGGTTCTTTCTTCATTTCAGTCCTTTGTATGTTTGTATTTCCCTTATGTGTTTCGTGTGTCTTTATTTATTTCTTTATTTCATGTTTTAGTGTTCCTTTTTAACATGTATTAATTTGCAACACCATACATCCATGTTACTTTACTTGTCATTACAAGCATGCCATTTTATGTTATATCAAGTTTAATTTGCATATCATGTTTACATGCTAGTTTTCTTGTGTTTGTTTTGTATAGTATGTTACGTATGAATTTATGGCATGTTTAGGCTCGTTTTTATGACTGTTTTGCCTGTTATGTTGCCATGTATATGTTGTTTTTTTATGTTTTAGTTTATTCATCCCTATGGTATATGTGTTCTTTCTAAGTGCTATGTCTTATTTTAGTTTTCGTGTTGTGATTATTTGTATTAGCATGGGTTTCGTGTTTTTTTATGTCATATATTAGTGTGATGATTTGTTATGTATAATGCCATGTTTTTATTTATGTGTAAATGGTGTCACATGTTTAGTATCTAGTTAGTTTTTTTATTAGCATGTATGTTATGTTTTGCTTTCTTTTGCATTGTAGGTTGCATGTTAGTGTGACCTTATTTGTCACATGTAAATGTCTTGATGTTCACGTGTCTTTAAATCGAGTCATATGATAAGTTTTGATGTAGTATTACGGTAGTGATGTTTTATTAATTTAGTAACATATTATACATGCATTGTATTGTGTTTTTATATGTTCAAGCATGTTAGGATTAATTAGTTTAGCTTTGTAAGCATGTTTTTTTCTCTTGTTCTTGTTTACTTTGTTTTTTCATCATGTTTTTTACTCAGGGGTTTTTTTGTTTAATATTGTAATATTCATGCTTTTCTAACATGTCAACGCGAATGTACGCTCTTTAAATTACTTCTCTAAGATTGCATAATGGAAAAATAAATTGTCAATGCGGTGCCCTTTTATCCGAGCGTAAACGGAGCCAGTATCAGGCGTAGTGATGGTGGTTGGGCGTTTACTCTCGGATAACGAGGCTTTTAAAATTTACTCGCACTTATGACCAAATTTTAATTTAATCGTCACTTTAACCCAGAAAGTTTAATATTAATAAAGCGGTAATTATTAAAGTACCAATTTTGGGCGGGGTGGGGTGCTAATCCTTCCCCATCCGTAACCGACTCTTGAACCCAACATTTTTAAATTCTCTGGTTTTATGGTGTCCGGCCTACCTAAGTGGCCGGTGGCGACTCCAATTTCAAAATATACGGGCAAATGATAGCAACTTGGACTCATCTACGCCATCAACGATAAGACAAGATCGGATTATGAAAGTTGATTTTTTTCATTTTTGATTTTTCTTTCTTTCTCTTTTTTCTTTTTTTTGATTTTTCTTTCTTTTTTCGATTTTTTTCGATCTTTTTCTCTCGAACTTTCTTTTTTTCTTCTTTTTTTTTAACTTTCTTTCTTTTTTGATTTTTTTTTCTTGCAACTAAAAAAGCAAATTCCAAGGAAAAAGTCTGGTCTAGCTGCAACACTGTCGAAGAGGCAAGACCTGGGTAAGATTTGATCTGCTACACCACTGACGGAGAGACTAGACCAGCAAAATATGAGATCCATTACACCACCGAATGAGAGATAGGATCTGGATGGAAAATTCGATCTGCAACACCACCGACAGAGGCAAGATCTAGATAGGTTGGCGTACCACCACTGACGGAGGCATGATTTGGATTGTTGTGCCTAGGGCTGAGCATGGTTAACCGCAAAACCGAAAACCAATCCGAACCGAGGTGTTTGGACGGTTTATGGTTCATAAGTTTACGAACCATGGGTAACCGAATCGAACCGAATTGAACCGAATTTGATTTTTTGTTCATTTTATAGTTATTTTTATAATGTAAAAATAAGTATTTTATACTTACAATACTACATATGCATTTCTAATTATTATTTTTACTTAAAAATTAAGTTTTTAATAAATATTTATGAAAAATACTTAAAAACTCTAACTTTTAATGTTTAAAAGGCATCAAATAAAGCTATTTTGTCAAAATAAAATACAAAATTTCAAAAACTAACGTTAATATGGAAAAACCAAAAACTGAGGTTAACCGAACCGAAAACCGATGGTTACTAAAATAGCTTACCGAATTAAATCGAAACCGAACCGTATACACCCCTAACTGTGCCATTGTCAACGAGATAATTTTTTGGAAAATTTTGCTCGGCTTCTCTATCGACGGAGGGCAGAATCTGGAAGGAATTTCTGTTGGCATGAGTGATAGTCGAGAAATTGTTAGCGTCCGTCACGCCATCATCGGAGGAATCAAATCCTACGAAGGAAAAATGTTTATTAGTAAATTGTTCACAAAATTTGCCACTGCTACCCTTTATTTAGATGTTTCAGCATCTTCTTTGTGTTTGGCCTCCTCCAAGACTAAGGTTGGCCATCGTGATTGCCCCCATGTTGAGGATGTTCAATCTCTTTCGGGGACCTGTTTATATGTACAAACATAAATGCATGAATACATCTAATTTTATGCCTAAATGCATGTGTCTACCCTAAATACATGGTGACTTTGGTGTATGCACTTAATCTAAATGTGTGACGTATGCAAAAATGGTCCGATATCTCCCCTCCTAGTAAGTTCCCACTTAAATGTACCTCCTTCAATTTGGACATTTCGGCTAAAAACAAAGAAATCCCAAAGTTACCAAAATGGTTAAAACTTAAATTCAAAAACTCCAGTTATATTTGTATGCAAACTAATTTCATATCTCATGTTTTATGGGTTTTACTTAAAAGAAGAATAAGTGTAGGGAGAGATTAAGGTTTATTCATAATAACATCTAATGGAAGAAGAGTAAATGAAGAAAATCAATAGATGAAAGATCATACTTTTGTAAGTTCTTATGTTCATGGAGGAAAAAACATAAGAGATGCAAATAGAGGTTAAAGAAGAAGATGATGTGTCACGTCAGCATTTTCTAACGGAATGGACTAAAATAAAAGTGAAATAAAAGTTGGGTGATCCCAATAAAAATTTTAAAAGTTCGATGGCCTAAATGAAAATGTCCTAAAAATTTGGTAATCATCTGTATACTTTACCCTAAAATTAAAGAGATAAGTGTGAAGGTAGGCCAATTCAAATACTACCATGGTAAGATTTTTTTTAAAAAAGAAATCGAATCTTTCAGGCTACTATATTTACAATTTGCGCTAGTAATGTAATGTTGTTAATCAAGTTGAAGGCCCGGAAATAGATAAAAAAAAAAAAAAGCAAGCAAATAAATTAAAACTCAAAAACAAAAAGGTCAGCAAATGTGAAAATTGAAAAGGCTATAAGAAGAATCAGTTTCATCTAGGCGCGACTCCCGCGCCATCTCACGTTCCTAAAATCACAAGCGTGGGCTCCACTCTCACGCGCTTTGCATTGTAGAGGGTCCTCATCACTTTTTCCTTTTCGAGAGTATTTTTTATTAAAAATATCCCACATCATCATCATTTCCTCTCTCGCTGCTTAGAAAAATAATTATACATGATTTTGACTCATCAAAACATTTGTGGTTTTAGCTAACAAAACTCATTCATTTTATTTTTATCTTTTTCTTATATATAAATAAAAAATTATAATTATTTTGAAATTAAAATGAGACGAATGAATTTTATTAATTGGAACCATGAATAATGACGGATCTAGAAATTTAACAATGAAGTTCAAAATATATTTTTTTCAAACGGGGATGCAGATTTTCATTTTTCCCCTCTACACACTACATTAATTTTTTTAGAAGAAATTTAATACTAAAAAAATTCTCCCAAAAATGGGGATGAAAATGCTCCCTCTGGGACATGTTGTAACACCCTTGACCCGAATGTCATATTTGGGCCTCAAACCTGAAACCCGGCCATCAAATTTCCAACCTGTTTTAGCCCAATCCACAATAAGCTTCCAAAACCCATTTTATTTCAATCCTAATAAATACAAGTAAAAATTGAAATGTATACAGTAGAGCTCCTTTTAAAATTACATTATAAAACTTTTGACTCGATCATTTGAAAATCTGAATAGAATTTAAAATATACAATAGGTTCCTACGAATACATAGCCCAATGACCTAAATATTATACTCCGAAGAGACGAGGCGCTGGAATCATTCCCTGATGGTGCTCCTCCAAGAACGAGCTAAACCTACTAACCTGCGAACGGAAACAACGATTCCGAACGCTGAGCTAACAAAGCTCAGTGGATACACCGCCACTCAACCATGCTTCATGCAAATCATAAATAAAGCAATGCAACATGAATGACATCATGGCAAGATAACAATGGCGCTACCATAACCGTCTAAACACATAGCATTATGAATGTATGATCACGCACACAGCTCATACAAGTACCTCATACGTTTATATAGCATCACACAAATAACACCAACAACATTAAGTGAGGTCCGCGTCCACAAAGCATCAGAATCCTACACTTTAGTGAGGCTCGCGTCCACAAAGCATCAGGATCCTACACTACGAGTAAGGCCCGCGTCCACAAAGTATTGGGATCCTATACTCTGAGCAAGGCCCACGTCCACAAAGCATCGAGATCCTATACTCAAGGGGATGAGGTCCGCATCCACAAAGCATCGGGATCCTATATTCATGCTCGGAATCTCTCATCAAGCATCTTCGAATGAGGCCCGCATCCACAAAAGCATCAAGATCCTACATTCGGGAGTCTTCGAGGTGTTGCAACACACTTAGGGTATCCAAATCCCAACAATAAGGGATGACTCGACTGTCTAGGCGTCCCATCAGCATACAGCAAGGACCCTAGTCGCCACACAGTATATAACCTCGACACAAGGGTCTTACCGCACACAGCTTTAACACCCTTACCATCACCTTATGGCTTCTATTAGTTATTATGCCACCCTATTGAACTTATCTATTTATTAGTATGATATGAAGGTACACATTATCCATTCTCATTAATTTATCTTATTATTCAATAGGACTTAACCTTATAGATGCACATTCCGTACACAACAAGGGCCCAGATTACCTCACAGCCTCAATCGATCCACCTAGGATCCCTATGGGTTACCACCTCACATAGCTTACCCAATATATAATGAGTCATTAGCCATTTATTTCATACACAGGGTTTAAATCTCCATTTCTCAGTTTTAATATTCATTTTACACCTTAACAGGCCCCTAGAGCCCTTTGCCTCGAATTATAGAACCCTCAAACTCAACCTCAAAATTCTTGGGCAGATTGTCCAGCGAGTACTGATACTCTTATATGGGTATCGGTACGCCCCTCTAGGTACCGGTACTCCCCCATTAGTACCGATACTCAACTTAGATTTGAAAGACCTGGTACAACAAGCCGTACCGATACGTTAATCCCAGTACTGATACTCTCTAACGGTACTTATCTATCCCGTACTGATCCCAACCCGTACCGGTACCCTTACCCTCGCATATCGGTACATGAAGCCTCCCTCAGGCAATGCAACAGTGCGTACCGATATGCCTTAAACGTACCGGTACATAAATACGCTACTGGAATTCTAATCGACCAAGTGGTACCGATACACGGAAAGCCGTACCAGTACGCCCCTCACAACTTGTCTCCCTTTTTACTAAAGCATACCGATACTCGAACAGTCGTACCAATACGTAAGCCCGAAATTCAAACCCTAGGTTCATATTTCACCTAGAAATCCTACTTAACCTACATAGTTAAGCCCCAAATTACTCCTACATGTTATGATGGAGTTATTAAGTGGATTTCTACCAATTTTAAGCCTTAAAAACGTCAAACCCATATATTGCCATTAAAGAGTTAACCAAAGCATATCAAACCATAAACACTCAAATCATGCACAAAGCCTATTTTTATGAGTTGTAGGAAATTATAGGAGTTAATAGTGTACTAACCTTGAATTAAAGCTGATGAAGAAGCCCTCAAAGATCCAATCTCATTCTTCTTCTTCAAAACCCTAACTAACCCCCTTCCACCATCATCCCAGGCAAAACTTACCTCAAAATAAAGATCCTTTGCTGCTGAAAAATCTTCCCTCAAGAACTAATCCGAGATTCTTGCATGAAAAGATCAAAATTTCATCTTTTAACTTGGTTCTTAAGGAATATGATGAATGAAGATGAAAGGCAAAACAAAAAGGAAATAATGAGACAATGTGATCTCACCTCACCCCCTTTTCTACCACCAATAAAGATCCATAGCCCTCTTTTACATCCAATTTAGGTTATTACCTTTCTACCCTCCATAACTCTTCCTAACTCAAACCCAACCATCAACACAAGCCCAACAACCAAGATCAAGCCCAAAAAGACTCCCAAGGGCCTAACATCACAGCCCAAACGCGAAGCCCACGCCTCGGGTCAACTCGACTCTTGGATCCAAAAATTTGGGTCGTTACACATATGGCTCCGCCATTAACCACATATGACGTGGTAACCCGAGTTCATTTAATAATTTCTCCGCTACTTTGTTTGACACTCAAACTTGCTCCATGTTTCAAAAAGGCATAATGTCAAAAAATATCTCTAATATTTGATTGAATAATCACTTTATTCCCTTATCTTTTTTAAGCAATTTAACTTTTAACGTTCATTTTGGTTCAAAATGGCATATCTATGGATGAGAATTGTTAGTCAAATGAGGTAAACAGCTTGAAATGACTTGACAAAATGGCACGTCAACAGAAAAAATAATCTTATATTTTATATAATTTTATAAAATTATTTTTTGACTGATGTGATATTCTTTCAAGTCAACACATTTATCTATATGACACGACCATGCCAAAGTGCACTGCCATGTAGGTTTGTCACGTCATTTCAAGTCATTTACTGTTAATTGACAAATAGTTTTCATCCGCAAAGCGATCATTTTGACCCAAAATAAAACGTTGAGTGTTAAATTGCTTCAAAAAATGGGCCAAAATGAATATTTAGTCAAATATTAGGAACTTTTTTGACTTTATGTCTTTCAAAAAATCAATCGAACTTTCCTATAGTTTCTGAAAATATTTTCCTTTTTTGAAAAATTAAAAATAATCTTGATATATAAAAATAAATATTTTCAATAATAGAAATATAAAAACACTTAGGTACTTATTTTCTGTTAATAAAAGTAAGAAATAGGAAATATGTATATAGCCTTAAATTTTTTTGAATAGTCTTACAAGGTAGTATTTGTTCATATTTTTCTTAACATTTTGAAAACGCATACACACTTTGTTAAACAATAGTGTTAGTAATCCAAGAAAATAATAATAATAATAAACATTAAAAAAGTATTGGTAATATTATTATTTTATCGAACAAAAAAAATAATTAAAAATAAATATGAAATTAAAAATAGAAAATCAAATAAACTAGTAATGAATAAAACCGTAATTCGAATAAGTAGAAACGAGTTGAGGCCTGTGAGAATACAATTTCCTTAAGACAGATTTTCGGCCACTCCTTGGTGCTTTAGATACGTTGGTCGTTTGTCTCCCATGATACAACAACTATATGATCAACTGTAGTAGCACGTCTGCAGAAATCACGAACTGTAACATTGCCTTTCTCTATCACAAAAAAACACTTTAGAAAATCACAGAGTAAAAATAATAGAAAATCTCTTTGTTTTTGCAGTAGTAAAACCTAGTAGTTAAAAATTATCTGATTGCAAATACATCTCCCATTGCCTCCAACCCCTACCCTATAAATAGCATGCAAACTTTGATATGCATTTGCAATTAAATTATTTTTAAATAAATACCAATAGAGGTTGGTCCAAGTGGTAAGCAACTTAGTATCGTTTAAGTATGTTTCGAGTTCATGTGCATGTAAAATATCCCTGCTGAAAGACAAACCTATCAAATTTAGGTGTGCGACGTAGATTGATCCAAATTAGCGAGGACAAAGTCATGCGTGTGTGTTGGGAAAGACATGCATGCCTTGACCCAATAAAACTAATTGATTCCCACTTTCATCTTCATATGTTAGGTTAGGGCCAGCCAAGACCAACCACTTCCCATATACAAATCTACTTCTCCATTTATTTAGCCACATGCAAGCTTTTTGTTCCTTTAACCTTTTTCTTAATGAAACCCCGAAACATATAACACTTTTGATATCCTTAACGTTTGAGACTTGAATATTCATAAATAACTAGTCGCATGTCTACTACATTATAGTATTTTTGAAAAAGCTAAAACTGAAGGGTATTAGTATTACCAATTCAAACAGGAATACTAATTCATGCAATATATATGTTTAAAATTCATATCCTGCACGTTTCGATTTTAATTTTTAATCTCCAAGTTACGGGTTAAATAATCCATAATCAATTGATCATCACATAATTGGCACTTCATCAACATTTCACTATACCATCATGAAAAAGACCAGAAATTATTGATTTCATACCCAGAGAACTTGAATTGCCATCTTATTTGACAGATTCTGGGATCTCAACTATTTTTTATTTTATTTTTTAATTTTCAGAAGGAAAAAAAAAGTCAACTTGGGGTGAAAAGAAAGAAAACATGGACTTTACTCGTTTACCCTATATCTACACTGGTGTATGTGTCTTGTGCATGAAATTAAGGACAATTACCTGTTACTTGTCTACCTACCACCATCGTATATTAGGTCCTCTGTCCAATTTCATTGCACTTTTTTTTTTTTTTATCTTTCCTCAAAACCATATATTCTTTTATTTTCTTTTCTTTTAAATGTCACGAGGAAAGCAAATTACACAGCCAGATATGATAATGAATGCAATGGCCGAGCCATAACTGTCTTAATAAAGACCTTGCAGTTTTCTTTTCATATATATAAATATATATTATAGCAAATCCTCAAAATAATATAGTCATTTATTTTTTCAATATATTACTTAATATGGATAGGTTACGTTGGGGAAAAGATATTTATTTGTCCACTTCAACCAATGGAAAGTAAAGTTGAAACTTCAACTTTGGCTTTATCCATATCATTATTTTATTGCAATAATTAAACTACTTAATTGAATTCTAAATTAATAAAAAAGTATGCCTTGGATTTCTAAGTGATGCACTTTAAGGAAAGCTACCTCTTATTTGACATGCTTTTGTTATTAAGAAATACTATCAATAGATTGTAAAAAAAATTTGATCCGAATAATTCGATCTGTTTATTTAATGATTATATTCAAAAATTTAGTATTGGATTTATATTTTAATTTTTGAATATATAGAATTGGATGTTCAGAAAACATAAATAATTACACCGGATATAAATTATAAAATTTTAATTTTAATTTTTTAAAAAAATCTGAAAAATTAGTGGGCCGTTAGACTTTATTATTGACCACAATCTCACACGCAACCCACTCCTCGGTCCTAAACTCCTCACTTCCTCCTATCTAAGTTTAATCCTTTGTTGCCTCTCTCGACTCTCACAATTCTCCTCTAATTCGTTGTTATCGACTATTGGACTGCTCATACTTCACTGTAAAATTTGAATATCTAAAAAAACATATGTTTGGATCTTAATACCCAATTTGAAAATATAAAGTATCTAAACAATCATATATCCAATTTTTCAATTTGAATCAGATTCCGTTACCGAAAATGCAACCAATAATAATAAATCAGTGAGGAAAAGAAATCCCTAATTAACATGCAAAGCAGGTTTTTATTTTTTTTTTAAAAAAAAATCATTGGCCTTCAATTTTGTGGGAGAAAGCCGTCACGTCTTGCCCGTAAATCTCGATGTGCCACGTTATTCAGATTAAACGCTGACGTGGCAGAGTAACAGTATTTCCAATTTAAAAAACGTTATGAATGAATACAACCAATATCTTTTGGATAATTATTTTATGGGAAATATTTTATGCACGGGCACTGCAAACTTTTAGTTTTTATAAACGTATTAGATGTAGGGTTTAAAATTTAGAGTTTTTAAGTTTAGATGTTTTGAATTTAGGGGTTGTGGTTAAAATTCATGGTTTATGATTAAAACTTAGGGTTTAGATGTTAGGGTAATATGGGAGGGATTTATGTTTTAACCTATAAATCTTAAAATTTAACCCTAAACCCCAATTATAACAACAACTGCTAAATTCTAAACACCTAAACCAAAACCCCTAAATCCTAAATCAAGTCCATAAACCTAAACTAAAAATTTCCACCGCCAGTGCATGGTATGATTACCCTTATTTTATACACTAAAACAGAAATTAAAATTTTTCGTAAGTGATTTAGTTTTAGAGTTTAGGTTTGGGGGGTTAAAATATAGGGTTTAAGATTAAAATTTAGAGTTTATAGATTAGAATTTAAATCTTCATCATATTGTAAAACCTAACGTCTAAACCTAAAGTCCAACCTTAAACCTTAAATTCTAACTGTTATTCTTGAATTATAAAACCTAAATCTGAACTTTAAATTAAATATCTAAACCATAAACTAGTGTGCAAGTTTTTACCATCAACGTATTGAATATAAACTTATATAATTTATCAATATTTAATTTTATAATTTTATTAGTTATATAAGATTTCAATTTATTTATTGGGTAAAGTAAAAAATGTCACTACACTATCTCTAAAAATATAAAATGGTCATCAAACTTTTAAAAGATACATAATGGGCTAAACTTTAGTTTTTGTTACAAATTGGTCACTAAGCCGTTAATTATCGTTAATTGGGTGACGTGACAATTACAGAAATTTGAACAATGGAACATTTAATCCTCCATATTGACACATTCAATCAATTTACTGCTAATTTAATCCTCATTATTATGTCTAAATTGACTGAATGTGTAAATATTGAGGATTAAATATGTTATTATAATTTTTTATAACTGGCATGTCTCCCAATTAACAACAGTAAACGGTTCAATGACAATTTTGTAATAAAAACTAAAGTTTAATACCCATTATGTAACTTTTGAAAGTTCAGTAATCATTTTGTATTTTAGGAGATAGTTTAGTGACCATTTGTGTACTTCACTCTTATTTATTTGTTGGCGTTTGAGATTTTAATTTGATATGATAAATAAAGAGAAGGGTAATGGTCACTGAACTTTGTTAAAAAAAATAAAACAGTAACCAAACTTTTAAGTGTTATAAAAATAGAAATTAAACTTTATGTTGTAACAAAATAGTAACTCAGTTGTTAAAGTCCGTTAAAAGAGTAACGTTGCAATTATGAAAATTTGAATAATAACACATTTAATTCTCTATATTTATAAATTTAATTAATTTAGTCCTAATTAAAAAATAAATTTGACTCATTTTCCTCCTTCATCATCTTCGTCTTCTCAAACCATCCCAATCATCAAAGCAAGAAAACACCTGATTAGCTGCAGTAGTGACTGCTTCTCCACATCCATGTTGATTCCTGCTGCAGACAGCATCTCATTAAGTCTTTTACTGATAATGATTATCATGAACAAGGATATAATTTGCTTTCAATCTCATGTGATACCGGACTCAACTGAATTAATTCAGAAATAGCGCTAAGATATCAAATACATTTAAGTTCAAATTTGTATCTTTTTTTATCTATATTGCTCTCCTTTTTTTATCATTAAGTCTTAGGTTACAAGAAGCAAAGCGGCTAGTTAAGATGCCAGAGAACAACTCAAATTCCCCCGCTCCCTTCAAATGCATGCATATCCACTATTAGCCCCCAAAACCACCATTGAAAAGTTTACAAATGCCTGGCACAGGAGTGCTCAAATTTGATATTCTCAAGGACTCGGGATATTTCCAAAGTGACATAAACGAACCAATACCAGCACAGAAAACAAATGGCTTTATGGAATCAGATTAAGCAAAGCAACGGTCATAATCATATTTCAAGCATCACAAAGAGGAAACTAATACTGAAGGTAGAAAAGCCAAAGGTCCAAACCTGAGAAGATTCTCCGTGTTTACCTGTTTTCTTGCTTTGATGATTGGGATGGTTTGAAAAGACAAGATGGTGAAGGAAGAAAAATGATTAAATTTATTATTTTTTAATTAAGATTAAATTAATTGTCTATAAATATAAAAAATTAAATATATTATTATTTAATTTTTTATAATTACAACATAACCCTTTTTAATATTTTAACGATGGAATAATCGTTTTATTACAAAATATAAAATTTAATTATTATTTTATAATATTTAAAAATTTAATAACCGTTTTAAATTTTTTTTAACAAAATTAAAGTTCTATCTTTTTAATATTTTACTCTAAAAAGAAAGAGAAGCCTACAGTGAGGGAAAGACATAGAACGAGAAACAAGGCGGGGAGTGGCCGTCCAAAAACAACAGAGAACGAGAGAGAAAAAATATAGCGAAAATAAATTCCAAGTGTTGATGATCCTTCGTCAGTTCGTCTTATTTATTTTTGCTTATCAGAAATCGCGTTTTATTAACTGATTATCAGGCAGCTCTTCTCTATTTTAGGGTTGAAAAAAAAAACGACTAGAAATTTGAAAACAAAAAACAAAAAAACAAGACGAGAAAAAGGAAAACGTCGAAGAAAAAGGACGGACTAATCCCAGATCCCATTCTGCTTTGAACACTCATCCTATTCCCATAGATCCGCTACTCACATTTTCTCCACCTGTATTCACACTGTTTCTTTTAAGTTTCTAATTTATTCTTTTTCTTTCGTTTTTTGCTTTGGTTTTATTTGATTATTTTGTGGGTTTGGATGTAGTTTTATTGGAATTATTTGGTTGTTTGGCTGAATAATCGGAGACGGAGGTGGAATGTGATCCTTCTAGACGGGATTCTAGGAGGTGAGGATCTGGTGTTTGCGGCGGATGAGAGGAGAGTGGCGCTTGTGAATGTTTCAAGGATCCGAAGGAAAAAATAAAGATGAAATGGGTATCATTGCTTAAGGACATCAAGGAAAAAGTCGGTTTAGCTCAATCTCCTCCTCCTACTGCCACTGCTACTACTGTTTATTCTTCTTCTGCTGCTGCTCATTCGTCTTTTAATCGGGATACCAATGCTTCCTCAACTCACCACGACTACGTTTCCTCTCCTTCGAGGTTCGATTTATTGTTTTCATTTTTTTCTCGACTTTTGAATAATTGTTGAATTTTTTCTATTTTTGATGATTAAATTTAGGAGATGAACTGGTAGAGCTAGTTGGGTGCTTTATTTATTTTGAGTCGTCTTTCATCCTTTTTACTTCAAGTTGACTGCTTTTAACGTTGATCTCCAATGCATTTTAGGAATTACAAGTATAGCTTCAGTTATATACTGAATGCCTTTGTCGATTTCTTTATTTTTGATAAGATAAGCTTTGATGAGATGTTCTTTAAGTGAACTGCTGCATTTTCTGTAAAAAAAAAAATAAATAAAAGATTTAAGTTTAGACTTGAACGTTGTTTGGTACTGTTCATGTGATAGTGTGCACGGTTGAACTTAATTTATGGGTGCCAATGTACGGTCTTGTGGCTACGCATTTGTGATTGTTGGCTAGTATTTTATCTGCTATGGCAACTAGTATTCTATTAGTATAAGATTGCACAATTGAATTTCAGCTGTTTCAAGCAAAGTTCGGTTAGTTCTGGATTCCTGTTTCTAGTTAAAGGTGTTAAGAGACTGAAAAAATAGATGCAAACAGGAAGGGAAGAAATAGACACAATACGAGTTAGAAATGATCCTATGGAAGTTCTTAATGTAAGTCTAGTACAAAGGCAGGGACCAAAATTATGGTTAAGGATAGTCCTATTTGTATATTGAGAAGAACGATAAGAATGCATTAGCAATTATTGGAGATATAAATGCTACTTCTCTATTAATTTGTTGCTGTTTTTTTTTAATTTTTTTCAAGCTCTTGAGCTTCTTAAGCTTTGTTGCATCTTTTCTTTATATCTGCTGTTGAAATTTTTTACTTACTCCCGAAATCCATCTTTCAATGTTTCTAAACTTCCATGGCATTTTGAGATGACTTGATGTAAGTTATCCAAGAAGTGTTAGAGCTTGAGGGGAGTGTAAGTTGACAAGAAGTGTTAGAGTTTAATTTAATGTGTAATTAGAGTTTATTTCTAAGTCAGTAGTTTAGATTTACTAGAAGTCTTATTTAAATTAGAGATAAAAGTATAGTTTTAGCTATACTAAAACTCTGTAATTGTTTATTTAAAGGCTCACCTTATACACATTTGATTAAGAAGAATAAGAGAAAATACAGAGAAATACATTGTTCTCTGTTGAAAATATTATCTTTATTCTATCGTTAAATTGTAGCTTTTCATATTTTATTGTTCATTGTTCACCGGCGTTCATCTTCTCCGGCCACCATGGCCCCTTTCTCACATGGTATCAGAGCCAACAACGATCCTGATATCGTCACCACTGCTGCCATCTCTGATCTGAATCAAATTGACGTTCTGATTTTTTTAGATGCATATCATTTTTTTCAGCTGTTGTCATTAGGCCATGCTCGTTCCTTGGCTTCTCTCTCGTTGGAATCTTACATCTATTGTGAAATTTCTACTCGTTTAATTTTGTTATTTTGTTCTCTATTTAATGGTTCTATCTTAGCTAATCAAAAAGAAATATGAAAAGGTTATATTTTAGCCTTAAAAACTATTTGGTTCTATCTTAGCCATCCATTGTAAAAGATAGGGAAATGTTATAGTTTAGCCTTAAAAACTATCTGGTTCTATCTCAGACATCAATTATAAAAGATAGGAGAAGAGGTTTTAGTTTAGCCTTAAAAACTAGATAATATTTTTTAAGGGATTCTACATCAAAGATCCAAGCTGGAATTCTAGTTTGTGCAACTACTACGACTTGGGGAGTGTAGATTCTGTGATCATTGTTGAATGGAAGCAACTACTTAGTCCGTGAATGATGAGAAAAGGTGGAAGGCATCTCAGAAGATGCAAAAACCTGAAAAAGATCATCACTGACAGAGGAAAGCTAGAAGACATCTAAGTAGGGTGCAAAAACCAATAACAACAGTAAAGTTGGTAGACATCTCAAGAAGGATGCAGAAACCAGCAACTGCGTTTGCAAATTTTCAACAATGGCCGTTCAAAGAATAGCATGTGTATGTCCTAGCTGTTCAACTCAATGGGTCCCAAAAAAGGGAGATATTTTCCCTAAGAAATATGAGTAGGCATCACATCCAAGATCCAAGCTGGTGCTCTACTACACTTGCTCACCAGCTTGAGGGGGAGTGTAAGTTATCCAAGAAGTGTTAGAGCTTGAGGGGAGTGTAAGTTGACAAGAAGTGTTAGAGTTTAATTTAATGTGTAATTAGAGTTTATTTCTAAGTCAGTAGTTTAGATTTACTAGAAGTCTTATTTAAATTAGAGATAAAAGTATAGTTTTAGCTATACTAAAACTCTGTAATTGTCTATTTAAAGGCTCACCTTATACACATTTGATTAAGAAGAATAAGAGAAAATACAGAGAAATACATTGTTCTCTTTTGAAAATATTATCTTTATTCTATCGTTAAATTGTAGCTTTTCATATTTTATTGTTCATTGTTCACCGGCGTTCATCTTCTCCGGCCACCATGGCCCTTTTCTCACACTTGACACCCATGGTTTAGTGATCTAAGTGGGAGGTAATTGAGATCGGACTTAAGGGTGGGCATGTGTTTACAGTTTGGAATAGTGTGAACAATTGGTTCATCAATGGATAGACGTTTTCTTTACTTAACTTTTTAGGCTTGAACTTTGGATTGTAGTAAAATATCACATTAATACCATCTATCACACGTATCAAAGATGTTAGATGCTCTTTAGTTACCAACAAGTCCTGCAAAGTTGCAGGATTTCCTTATTTTGCCCTGAAACTATGTGGGACAGTGCAAGATCTTTTCTGTGCTACGGCTTCTTGTTTTCTTTGAAACAGGGAGTTGATAATAATGTAATGCTAATGCCTCTTTTGTTAGTCCTGTTACACTATTGTGTCAAGTATGGGGTTTTATGCTAACTATGTGGTAGAACGTTTATTAACGTTGTTGTTCCGTATCCAATCATACTCTTATTTCCTTTATGTTTTATTGTGATACAGACCAGATTTTTTTGAAGTTCGCTCATTCTATTTTTTTTAATAATTAATCAAAATTTTTACTCTTGCAAAGTGCCTTCTTTTCCCTGCTTCCACTTCTTTTGTTCAGTGGACGTGAATATCTTTCTATATATTGTTTTACTTGTGACAGCAGAGATAAACATGAATTGGAGTTGGACTTCAAGAGATTCTGGGAAGAGTTCCGCTCATCCAATTCTGAGAAGGTTCTTTCTCATCTATGTTCTAAATCCCAGCGCTCTTTTATGTACCATCTCAATTTCCCTTATGTTTTGTGTTGGATTTGCAGGAGAAAGAAGCGGCCTTGAATTTGACTATAGACGTCTTTTGTAGATTAGTCAAGCAGCATACTAATGTAGCTCAATTAGTCACCCTGTACGAATGCTGATCCTCCAGTCTGCTTTCTTAATATTGCATAATTTTTTGTCAAGGAGTTCTACACTTTTCTGATCATTGAGCACAACTTATTTGTAGCTTTCACGTTGTTAAGCACTGTTTCCATTGGTTGCTCTGTTCCACCCAATCTTCACATGTTTGTTTAGTTGTTGGGAAACACTTCTGTAACATTGTTACTTTATTGCCATGTTTCATTGGAAAATATTTCAACGTGATGTTAGCCTTACTTTGAAGTTTGTCTATCAAAATTCATTCTCCTGCTACTTGGTCATGCTTTATGATTCATTCTTGCTGCGATTTGATCTGGTGCCATTAGAAAGGTTAGATTCTCTCTATTTTCTGTCATCATTTATATATATGGCATTGATTTTAAATTTTAGCTACTAGGATCCTTCCTAAGAATTTTCAAACAAATTTTGACTACTCAATTATGTAGACACCTTTTATTTAGTTAAGCTGAGGATTGTTGTAATTAGAGTTATGTGTTTGTAATATTTGAAATTTCATCAGTTTCTGCTTCAAATCTTTTTAAGAAATAATCAATTAATCATTTTCTCTGTGCCATTTGAATAATATTTTCTTTTTATCTCTCTCCTTAAGAAAAGTTAGATTATGTCTGTGCTTACAGTTTGCCAAATGGTTACTAGCTCAGCGCTGTGCATCTCCAGTTATCATATTGCTGCTTTCTTCCTTTCTTGAATTGTGAGTCTGTTGACTAATGTTAAGAGCTTTAATTAATTACAGGTTAGTAGAAACACATATATTCTCTTTTGTCGTGGGAAGAGCGTTCGTAACAGATATTGAAAAGTTAAAAATTAGCAGCAAAACAAGATCTTTGGATGTACTGAAAGTTCTACTGTTTTTCTCTGAAGTCACTGAGGTTTGGCTCTGGGATCCAAGCACTTAACATCTCTATATCTTAACTACTGCTATTGTTTGTGGGTTTCTTCCAGAGTTATATTTTTATGTGGTTATCTGCAGGGTGGCTTCAGTCCCGGTTCAAATTTATTGACTGCTGTTGAATTCCTTGTGTCGGGGGTATATCTCATTAATCTACAGTAGCTTAACTGTTGTTATGTGGTGTAATCATGCCATTATAGTTATTTCTGATATTTAAACATAATTTTTATTTTTCTGTGGCTTGCAGCCTATTGATAAACAATCTCTCCTTGATTCTGGGATATTTTGCTGTCTCATATGTGTTTTGAATGCCCTTTTGAGTCCTGATGAGGCCAATCAGAGGCTGAAAATTAATGATCATGAGGAATCAGTGCTAGCTGAAAATGATTCAGCTGCTGATGTTGGGCAAGCCCGCCTACTTGAGGTTGCTTTATTTTTGAGATTTCTTGAACTTCTAATTGCTTTATACATATTCTTAACATATATGTATGATCCATATGTTTGCGCATGTGCACACACTTATTATCGCTATTATATTTTATTAAAGTTTTTAAAAGAAATCTTTTTACACAATGCTTTTCTTTTATTTTCAATTATCACTAATCTATAAAACATTGAATTTAATCAGACATCTTTTTCTTCCCTTATGGGAATCTCTATTTTGTTTCAGTTTTATCTTACTTTCTTGTAAACAAGTCATAAATCTTGAACACAGTTGACATGAATAATTTCTTTTGGTTTGACTTGAAACTTGTTTCTATTCATTTAGGTAGAAGGAAGCGTGGTGCATATTTTGAAAGCATTGGCAAGCCATCCTTCAGCAGCACAGAGTTTGATTGAGGATGATTCTTTGATGTTGCTATTTCAAATGGTTGCCAACGGATCTGTAATAGTCTTCTCCAGGTATAAGGAAGGTCTTGTTTCTCTGCACATCATACAACTTCATAGACATGCTATGCAGGTAAATTTCTTTTGCTTTAATATATAAACTTTAACGTGATGTAGGTTCATATTAGCTTCACGTGCTGATTGTTAACTGGTAAAATTTTCCTGTTCTTATAGATCCTTGGACTTCTTTTGGTCAATGATAATGGAAGCACTGCTAAATACATTCACAAACATCAGCTGGTATATGCTTTTGTGGAAAGTTTTTAGAGCATTTCTGAATAACAAATGTTGCTTGCTAGATGCCGTTTCAGTTCAGTTCTTCTATTTTATGCTTTTAAATATTGTTTCCCATGCTTTAGGGGATCTTTAATAATTGGATCACACATTGACTTTACACTTGAGTTTTCTTGACAGTTGATTTTGGCTTGAACAGTGGAGAATTATATAAACAGTAAGGCATGAATTATGCATTGATTTGTAAAGTAATTTAGGCAAAACATTTGGAGAGTATCAGAGTTCATGCGTTAAGTGAGGGTAGGATTGTGTGTTAACTAATAGTGGAAAAATTCAGGTGACCCTTTTAGGAGTCTGACTGGTGTTTGTTGTGTTATGTGGAATTGTGCATATAAAACAGTTTGATGCTTTATTAAGTCTCTCATTTTTTTCTTTCTAGTTTTGGAATTTTCCTTAGTTTCTCTGGGCAGCAACTCAAGTCCAGTGATAATGGTTGTAACTCAATTGACCAGATACTTCACTGCAATAGAGTTTTAGTTTCCTTTATTACATTGGAGAGAGAGATCTGGTGAGCAAAATAACAATGTTGATTGGTATCTACTCCCATTATTGTTGATGTGGTCTTTTTGTAAAAGGGCTTAACATAAACCATGGAGTAAACCTTCATTACCTATTAGAAAATGTTCTTTTATATTTAGAAGATCATGCAGCCAAACCTCTTTGGATCTTCTCTACATAGTCACAATGTAGTGTTTATATGTTTTTCTTTTTTTTTCCTACAATTTTTTTTATTATGTTATTTCATTCATATATAGCTCACCTTGATGCAAAATTGAGATGCTGGCTTTCGAAACAGCTCCTTGTGTTCCTGTTTTATGCATTTGGCAGAGAAATATGAAAGTTTCTGATAATATGTACTTGGTGAATTTGGAGAGATCGGGATATTTATTTTGAGGAGCCTCTTCTCCGCTTGACAAGTGTCTTCTTTCTGTCTGCTTCGCTTTCTGCATTATGTGGGTTCTTTTTATATGTCATTCATGTGAACAACTCTTTTACCTATATACTCATATTATGCTCATCATGCAATCAATTTTATCTATTGATTTCGTTTTGACATATTCTTCTTCTTTCAGCTATCTTCTTATGTATATTTTATTTGTTTCTCAATACGTATCTGGTCCATTATTTCCTTGTTGCCTTGCCATTCATAAAAATGTGCTTCATTCTCTTTTTGTGCAGATTAAAGTTCTTTTAATGGCTGTGAAGGATTTTAATCCAGATTGTGGGGACCCTGCCTACACTGTTGGGATCGTGGACTTGCTACTTGAATGTGTGGAATTGTCCTATAGGGCAGGTAATTGGTTTGTGAATTGTAGGATAATGCGATATGTATGTTATCGAGTTGTATGTAATGTAAAAGTCTTGTAAGTCATGTAAAAGATTAAGAGTTATCTGTTAGTAGATAAGAAGTCTTCTATTATTAGGAGTCCTAGTTAAAGATAAATCCTTAAGGACTCTATAAACGAGTTCTATGTTGTAACCTATGTGATTATCGAATAACAGAGTACTTTCTCTTCTGTTTTCACTACTTTCTACATGGTATCAGCTTGGGTTTCGATCCTCTAAATTAAACCCTAGTCGATGGCCACTTCTTCTTCTTATAATTCCTCATCAAATTACTTCTTCACCAAAAATTATTTCAGTTACGATGATCTCAATGAAACTTCCAGCCTTGTTATTACTTGTTGTCATCGAATGAATGACAATAATTATTTGGAATGGTCTCAATCTGTCAAGATTTTTATCTCAGGACGAGGCAAATTGGGTTATCTCACAGGGGAGGTTGAGCACTGCGGCCCACTTGTTGCTTGGTTATACCAAACGGATGCGGGAAAATAGCCGTGTGATGTCCTCGTTGCTCAATTCTATGGCCCCTAGTGTAGGCGGGAATTTTCTCCTTTACCAAACAACAATTTGAAATACGGAGGGCTGTCCAAGAAACATATTCGAGTACAGATAACATCTCGAATTGTATGGGATTGAAGGTCGCCGGTTCTCAAACAAGAAGGAATGTCAGTCACCCTATACTACAACACACTAAATGCCCTTTTGGCGTGAGATAGATCTTTATGAGCAGAATGAATGGGAGACACCAAGAGATCTTTGCTCTGTACAAGAAAATTATTGCACAACGCAGAAATTTCCAATTTCTTCATGGATTGAATAAAGAATTAGATGCGATTCGTAGTAGGATTCTTGGCGGCTCCCTCTTCTTTTCGATTAGAGAAGTTTTTTTGCAGATTAAGAAGGAGGAAAGAAAGCGCAATGTGATGCTTCTGAATATTCTTCCCATGAAGGATCTCGCTCTTCTCACTCGGACAACTTCTACTAGAAAAGGTAGGCCCCTGGTGTGATCATTGCAAGAAACCAGGCCATTCCAAGGAGAAGTCTTTGGAAGCTTCATGGTAAACCCGATCGATTGGAAGCCAAGGTCTTTTAGAGATACACGGTCCCATTTAGCTTACGCCTCAAGTGTCACAAGTTTTACCAAGGAACGGATCGAAGATCTCGAAATTGTTTGGCAAGTTTGCATGCCCCGGTGAGGCAAATCGGCCATGAAAGAAAGCGAAGGTAACTCCTTTCCTGACCCTATTATCTACACAACTTACTCCAACGTGGATCATCGACTGGGGCATCGACCATATGGTAGTAACAAGGAATTGTTCCTTCAATACACAACATCTTCTTCCGATAGATCGATTAAAAGCTGGCGATGGCTCACTTTCTCAAATTGTGGGTGTGGTTCTATTAGTATTAATGAAAATCATTTGCTCCATGATGTCTTATTTGTTCCCAATCTTGCTCGCAACTTTGATATACATTAGCAAGCTTTCAAATGATTTAAATTGTTCCACGTTTTTTAATGCTTACAGTTGTGTTTTGCAGGCAATGGAGTCGAAGACAATGATTGGCAATGCTAGGTTGCACAATGGCCTCTATGTTCTTCATGGCACTCCACCCTCTTCTATCTCTCAAACTCCTTGTTCCTTTTCTGACCTTAGGACAAAGTGATGATGTTTTATTGTGGCACTTTAGGTTAGGTCATCCTAGTTTTCAATATCTTGCAAAATTGTACCCTTCCTTATTCATCAATAAAAAGCCAAGCTTATTTAAATGCCATATCTGCCCTCTTGCTAAACAAACCAAAGCATCCTATTTGCCATCTACTTATAAACCATCTCACCCTTTTTCTTTGATCCATAGTGATATTTGGGGCCCTTCTAGAGTGAAGAATGCTGATGGTTGTAAGTGGTTTATTACTTTTATTGATGATCATAGTAGGACTACTTGGACTTATTTGATAAAAGAAAAATTTGAAACTGAAAGCATTTTTGAGAGATTTTACACCATGGTCATTACCCAATTCCATAATAAATTCCAATTGTTTAAGTCTGATAATGGCAGTGAATTTTTGCTAGGTCTTTGGGTGATTCTTTTCGAAAAAAGGGGATAGTTCAGATTAGTTCCTGTGTTGATACTCCACAACAGAATGGAGTGGCAGAAAGAAAAAATCGACACCTTCTTGAAGTCACTCGATCCCTTTTATTTACCAATAATGTTCCTAAGTACTTGTGGGGAGAAGCCTTGTTAACTGCCACATATTTGATCAATCGCATGCCCAGTAAGGTTTTGAAATTTCAAACCCCTCAATCCATTTTCTTGGACAAATATCCCCACTTTAAGCCTCTTTCTTGTACATTACCTCCTAAGATCTTTGGGTGTACAGTTTTTATTCATAATTCACCCGATAATAGGTCCAAGTTAGATCCTAGATCTGTGAAGTGTGTGCTAGTAGGGTATTCTTCACTTAAGAAGGGCTATAAATGCTATCATCCACCATCTCAAATTTTTTTGTTACTATGGATCTTACCTTTTTGAACAGGACCCTTACTTTACTACGGCTGCAATTTGGGAGACTTGGGATGATCTTGACCTTCCTACCAACATCGTAATTTCTCCTAGTTTTTCTATACCTTGATTTTTCATCCACTCACTCCACAAATCCATCCTTGTTGCCTACAACACCTTGATTTTTCTCACTGTATCTCCTTTACCAATCCCTTCACAAACACCAACAACTTCTCAAGATCCTTCCAAAACACCTACTCCTCCCAAACAACTTTTGACCTATACAAGGAGAAAGAAAACTATACCGAGGCCATCTTGCAATCGACACTTGCCGAGAATTGGATTTGAGTCCAATTGCCAATATGGAAGATGAAGGAAATGTGATCAGTAAGTCTACTACTCCTAACTGGATGATTTTCCTATTGCTATTAGAAAAGGAGTTAGACGAGTGCACTAAACATCCTATCCGAAGTTTGTTGCTTACTGACTCATTGATGCCATCCTTTAAAGCTTTTACAAGCAAGTTTAGATGAAAAGAAATTCCTACAAACTGTTGATGAGGCACTAAAGCATCCTAAGTGGAGAAGGGTTTGTTGAAGAAGAAATTAGTGCACTTGAGAAAAATGGTACGGACAATAATGGATCTTCCCCAAGGTAAAAAACACATCGGTTGTAAATGGGTTTTTTTACGTGCAATATAACTCGATGGCGGTTTGCGAGAGATATAAAGCAAGGCTCGTGGCTAAAGGGTTTACACAGACCTATGGGATTGATTATATTGAAACCTTTGCTCCAGTGGCAAAACTCAACACTATTCGAGTTTTGTTAAGTCTTGCTGTCAACAATGATTGGAACCTACACCAACTTGATGTCAAGAATGCATTTCTTAATGGGAAGTTAGAGGAGGAAGTTTATATGAAGATCCCACCGGTCCGAAATCAGTTGAAGGAAATCGAGAAAATTTGTAAGCTCAACAAGTCACTTTATGGCCTAAAGCAATCTCCTCGAGCTTGGTTTGACAGTTTACTGTGGTTATTCTAAAGAATGGATACAGCAAAGTCACTAGCTGATCATACACTCTTTATTAAGGTAACTTCAAAAAATAAAAGGGTTATCTTGATTGTTTATGTGGATGACATAATCTTGTGGGGATGATGATGAAGAAATTAGTCGCTTGAAGAATCTTCGAATAGAGAGTTTGAAACAAAAGACTTAGGGAAGCTTAGATATTTTTTGGGCATGGAGGTTGCAAGGTCAAGTAAGGGGTTGGTGATAAATCGGAGGAAGTATATCCTTGATTTACTAGATGAAGCTGGAATTTGGGGTGTAAACCAAACAGATACACCAATGGAGGTGGCTTGAAATTTACTAATGGAACAGCTCTTTAGTTGACAAAGAAAGGTTTGAGAGATTAGTGGGAAAATTGATCTATCTATCACTAACCAGGGCGGACATTGCTTTTCCGATTAATGTGATAAGTCAAAGATATGACCAATCCAAATGAAGAACACATGGCAACAACAAACGTAATCCTCGGTACTTGAAGAAGACTCACGGACATGGTTTATTGTTTAAAAAGACGGGACAGATCTGTGAAAGTATTCTTCGACTCTAGTGGGCTGGAGAACTCACTAAAAGAAGATCAACCAGTGGCTATTTGTACTTTTGTTTGGGGAAATCTCGTAACTTGAGAAGTAAGAAGCAATCGTTGTCTCGAATATAAAGAGAGGCAAAATTCGAGCTTTGGCACTAGGAATGTGTGAAGGAATTTGGCTACTTAAGTTACTGAGGGAGTTAAACACAGACCAAGAAAATAAGTTTGAGATCTTGTGTGATAACCAATCAGCAATTCAAATTGCTAGGAATCCAGTTCAACATGATAGAACAAAACATGTTGAAATAGACAAGCATTTTATTTCGGAAAAGGTTAACAATGGGATAGCTTCTTTGTTATATATTCCTACAGAAGGACAACTAGCTGATGTATTTACAAAAGCTTTACCCAAATCAGTTTTTGATGAGTTCTTATCCAAGCTGGGACTATACAACGTATACTCTCCAGCTTGAGGGGGAGTGTAGGATAATGCGATATGTATGTTATCGAGTTGTATGTAATGTAAAAGTCTTGTAAGTCATGTAAAAGATTAAGAGTTATCTGTTAGTAGATAAGAAGTCTTCTATTATTAGGAGTCCTAGTTAAAGATAAATCCTTAAGGACTCTATAAAAGAGTTCTATGTTGTAACCTATGTGATTATCGAATAACAGAGTACTTTCTCTTCTGTTTTCACTACTTTCTACATGAATTTCTCTTGTTGAATTGTTTTAGAAAACTTTGGCTATCTTATGGACTTTTCAATGTATCGTAAGCTCTGTGGTCTTGGCTATTGATAGAAGTAATCTTTTAGCTGCTCTTTTGTTTGAAAATTTCTATTTGAGATTTTCCTTGTTTTTGCTATTGCTGATATCATGCAACTTCGATTTGTAGAGGCCAGTGGTGTCAGGCTTAGGGAAGATATACGTAATGCCCATGGTTATCACTTCCTAGTTCAATTTGTTCTAGTTTTGTCTTCGATGCCACAAGAATCAAGGCATTCAATCTATTTATTTGAAGCCTCATGTTGACAACGATAGAGGTCATGCTTTTGATGAAGCACCCGAAATGGATATAGTAGGAAAACAAGAACCTTCCTCTGAACATCTCTCACCCACTTTGACTAGGCTACTTGATATTCTTGTTAACCTAGCTCAAACCGGTCCTGCTGAAAGCAAAACATCTAAACATTCTTGCACAAAGGCCAGCGGCCATAGCATAAGTCAAACATCATCTACTGACGACTGGCTTGGTGATAAAAATTGGGAACAGGAAAATAATAAAGTTAAAGACCTTGAAGCTGTTCAGATGTTGCAGGACATTTTTCTCAAGGCTGAATGCAGAGATTTGCAGGCAGAAGTACTAAACAGAATGTTTAAAATATTTTCAAGTGATCTTGAAAACTATAAATTATGTCAGCAACTGAGGACTGTTCCTCTCTTGGTCTTAAATATGGCTGGATTTCCTCCAGCGTTGCAAGAGACAATTCTGAAAATTCTTGAATATGCTGTGACTGTGGTGAATTGTGTTCCTGAGCAAGAGCTGCTTTCTCTATGTTGCTTATTGCAGCAATCGATTGAATCAGAATTAAAGCTCACCATCCTTTCCTTTTTTGTAAAGCTCCTATCCTTTGATCAACAATACAAGAAAGTCCTAAGAGAAGTAGGTGTGCTGGAAGTCCTGTTAGATGATCTGAAGCAACATAAGTTTCTTTTGGGTTCAGAGGAACATGGTGGTAGTGCCAATCAGTTGGACAGGAAATCCAGCTCCAGCAGCTTCCAGAAACACTTGGACAATAAGGATGTTATTATTACTCCCCCCAAGCTCATGGAATCTGGTTCAGGGAAGTTTCCTATTTTTGAAGTTGAAAGTACAGTTGCTATTGGCTGGGAATGTATGGCTTCATTAGTAAAGAAAGCTGAAGCCAACCAAGCTGCATTCCGATCTGCCAATGGTTTGGCCACTGTTCTCCCCTTCTTGGTGTCCAATGTTCATCGTCCTGGAGTCCTTCGGATATTGTCATGTTTGATCACAGAAGATGCTATGCAGGTATGTTACGATATAGATCTTGCGTTCAAGCATTTTCCCTTTTCCTACATTAATGAGCATCCTTGTCCTTGTGCCTGTTTTCGTGAATTAGTAGTGAACTGTACGATTGTTATGCATTACCAATTTTTCACACCATAGTGTTTCTGTTTTTTTAAGGGTCATCCTGAAGAATTAGGATCACTTATAGAAGTTTTAAAGAGTGGAATGGTTACAAGTGATTCTGGACATCAGTACAAGCTTCAAAGTGATGCCAAATGTGATACAATGGGTGCCTTATGGCGCATTCTGGGAGTAAATAATGCTGCACAGAGAGTCTTTGGTGAAGCCACTGGTTTTTCTCTTCTGCTGACCACCCTCCATAGTTTTCTGGGTGATGGACACTCAGAAGAATCTTCTTTATTAGTTTACATCAAAGTCTTCACATATTTATTGCGCCTTATGACAGCTGGGGTGTGTAGTAATGCTATTAATAGGACAAAAATTCATGCTATTATATCATCACAAACTTTTTATGATCTTCTATCTGAGTCTGGCTTGCTGTGTGTGGATTATGAAAAGCAAGTGATACATCTGTTTTTGGAACTTGCTCTTGAAGTTGTCCTTCCACCTTTCATGACACCAGAGGGTGCCATATCAGCAGATATGGCTGAAAACGAGCCCACTAGTTTTCTTTTAAGCACTCCATCTGGTTTGGTTAATCTTGACAAGGAACGCGTATACAATGCTGGGGCTGTTAGAGTTCTTATCCGTTCATTGTTGCTTTTTACTCCTAAGGTACAAGTAGAAGTGCTGGACCTTATAGGGAAACTTGCTCGTTCTGGCTCCTTCAATCAAGAAAATCTCACTTCTGTAGGTGAGGTGGAATCTTCTATGCCTCTATACTCTTTCTGCATTAGACATTAATTTTTTACTTTATTCTTTTCCAATGCATGTAGGTTGCGTGGAACTTCTTCTGGAGACAATTCAACCCTTCCTTTCAGGCTCATCACCATTACTCTCTCATGCTTTGAAGATTGTAGAGGTTCTAGGGGTATATAGGTAGGCCATGTGGTTGTTTCTAGGAATCATTACTTTTGTTTGTCATCCATTGTTTTCCGAAATGAGGTTTGTATTTCTTCTGATAGGTTGTCTGCATCTGAACTCCAAGCACTTCTAAGGTATATTCTGCAAATGAGGCTGATGAAATCAGGTCATACAATTGTTGATATGATGGAGAGGTTAATTCTCATGGAAGATACAGCCTTGGAAAATGTTTCTTTGGCTCCATTTGTTGAGATGGACATGAGCAAGATTGGGCATGCTTCGGTTCTGGTGTCTATGGGAGAAAGAACTTGGCCTCCTGCTGCTGGATATTCATTTGTTTGCTGGTTTCAGTTTCAGAACTTTTTGAGAACACAAGCAAAAGAAACTGATCCTGCCAAAGCAGGTCCTTCAAAGAGGAAAAGTGGCTCAAATGGGCAGCATCGTGACGGGAATATTCTCCGGATATTTTCTGTTGGTGCAGTTAATAATGAGAATACTTTCTATGCAGAGCTCTATCTTCAAGAGGATGGTGCTCTTATCCTTGCTACCAGTAATTCTTGCTCCTTGTCATTTTCTGGATTAGAACTGGAAGAAGGCCGGTGGCATCACCTTGCTGTCGTTCATAGCAAACCAAATGCTCTTGCTGGATTATTCCAAGCTAGTGTAGCTCACGTTTATCTTGATGGGAAGCTAAGGCACACAGGAAAATTAGGATATTCAGTCTCTCCTGTTGGAAAACCTTTGCAGGTAACTATTGGGACTCCGGTTACTTGTGCGAGGGTTAGTGACTTCACATGGAGACTCCGCTCTTGCTATCTTTTTGAGGAAGTGCTCACTCCAGGTTGTATTTGTGTCATGTACATTCTTGGTAGAGGATATAGAGGGCTTTTCCAAGATGCAAATCTTCTTCTTTTTGTTCCCAACCAGGCTTGTGGTGGTGGTAGCATGGCTATCTTAGATTCATTAGAGGCTGACTTGTCTGTAACTCCTGGAATGCAGAAGCTTGATATTGCAAGCAAGCAAGAAAACTCTAAGGCAGATGGAAGTGGAATTGTTTGGGATTTGGATAGATTAGAGAACCTTTCGTTTCACCTCTCGGAAAAAAAACTCATATTTGCATTTGATGGAACATGTGTGGAGGCTGTTCGAGCATCTGGGACATCTTTCTTGCTCAATCTGGTTGATCCCTTGTCAGCTGCTGCTTCTCCCATTGGAGGTGAATAGCATTTTGTTTTTTTCTCCCCTTTTTTGTGTAACTGTTGTGAAAACTCATCTTGACTAATTCTTCCATTTGTTTACTATGCAGGTATACCACGATTTGGGCGTCTTAATGGGGATATCTATATCTGTAGGCAAGGTGTGATTGGTGATACCATCCGGCCTATTGGTGGGATGTCTGTCATTTTGGCCATTATTGAGGCTGCTGAGACTAGGGATATGCTCCATATGGCCCTCTCATTTCTTGCTTGTTCACTTCATCACAATCCTCAAAATGTAAGAGACATGCAGACATACAGGGGATACCATTTACTAGCTTTATTCCTCCGTCGAAGGATGTCATTATTTGATATGCAGTGTCTTGAGATATTTTTCCAGATTGCTGCAAGTGAAGCATCATTTTCTGAACCAAATAAATTGGAACGAATTCAAACTTCTATCTCACCTACCACAACTACTCATGAAGCTGGCTTTGAGGAACTTAATTTCGGAAAGTTCCGTGATGAAACATCTTCTGTTGGATCTCTTGTTGACATGGATGATTTTTCTGCCCCAAAGGATTCTTTCAGTCATATTTCAGAGCTAGAAAATGCTGATATGCCGGTTGAAACATCGAACTGCATTGTTTTGTCAAATGCTGATATGGTAGAACATGTTTTGCTGGATTGGACACTGTGGGTTACTGCCCCGGTTTCCATTCAAATTGCACTGTTAAATTTTCTAGAGCATCTTGTTTCCATGCATTGGTATAGGAATCACAACCTTACAGTTCTTCGCCGAATCAACCTTGTTCAACATTTACTGGTGACGCTGCAGCGTGGTGATGTTGAAGTTCCAGTTTTGGAAAAATTAGTTGAACTCCTTGGAGTTATATTGGAAGATGGGTTCCTGGCATCTGAACTAGAAAATGTGGTCAGGTTTGTTATTATGACTTTTGATCCACCTGAACTGAAACCACGGCATCAAATAATGCGCGAGTCCATGGGAAAGCATGTCATTGTAAGGAATATGCTTTTGGAGATGCTTATCGATCTTCAAGTGACGATCAAAACAGAAGAGATGCTTGAACAGTGGCATAAAATTGTCTCATCTAAATTAATAACATATTTTCTTGATGAAGCTGTTCATCCTACTAGTATGAGATGGATCATGACTCTTCTTGGTGTGTGCTTGGCTTCTTCTCCCACTTTTGCTCTTAAATTTCGCACAAGTGGAGGTTATCAAGGTCTAATGCGCATGCTTCCCAGTTTCTATGATTCTCCTGATATATACTATATCTTGTTCTGTCTAATATTTGGGAAGCCTGTTTATCCAAGGTTGCCAGAAGTCCGTATGCTGGAATTTCATGCGCTAATGCCAAGTGATGGAGGCCACGTGGAGTTGAAATTTGTAGAACTATTGGAATCTATAATTGCTATGGCAAAATTTACCTTTGATAGGCTAAGCATGCAGTCAATACTTGCCCGCCAAACTGGAAATATTTCCCAACTTGTTGCAGAACTAGTGGAGGAAAATGTAGACATCGCTGGGGAGCTTCAAGGTGAAGCTCTCATGCACAAGACATATGCTGCACGCCTGATGGGTGGGGAGGCATCTGCTCCTGCTGCTGCAACCTCGGTTCTGAGATTTATGGTTTATTTGGCGAAGATGTGCCCTCCCTTCTCTGCTGTTTGCAGACGACCTGAGTTTCTAGAAAGCTGTGTTGATCTCTATTTTTCTTGTGTTAGGTTTGTCTTTGAGATATATTCTCCATTTATACTTGAACATTTTGTTTTGCATTCATTACGTATTGTCTTTGAGATATAATGTTCCTTAGAAGACTGTTATTGTGATGTAACGTAATGCTTACATGATCTCCAATCTGTTTCACAAGATATTTTTTTATTTATGTTGTCTTGCAGGTCTGTTCACACTGTGAAGATGGCAAGGGAGCTCTCTGCAAAGACAGAAGAGAAAAATTTAAGTGATTGTGATGATGCTAGTTCACAAAATACATTCTCTAGCTTGCCTGTGGAGCAGGAACTGTCTGCCAAGACATCAATTAGTGCTGGAAGTTTTCCTCAAGCACAGGTCAGTTCAAGTTCTGAAGAGATGCCTGCCACTTCAAATTTCATGGCTGAAGATAAAGAAGAGATGAAGCATACTACATATCAGGAGGAATTGGACAAATCATTGCAGGAAGATGTCCAAGTTATTCGGAGTGTAAAAGGTGATAGTGTTGATCAGGTTTCTGCCACCTCAAGTACAAATGACTTCAGCTTTCATGGTATCAAAGACAATCTAGCAATTCAACCACCATATTCCCAGAGTTCTGCATCTCTTGCTATCCCGGATTCTCCTATTTTATCTGAGAAATCTAATTACAAAATCCCTCTATCGCCCTCATCATCTCCCATTATTGGTCTGACTTCTTGGTTAAGTCTAAACCAAAATGAACCCCAAAATCCCACAGTTGCCTCACCTTCCATGGACTCTTCTATTAATTTGATCAGTGGTTTTGATCAATCTTCTGACTTGAAGTCTGGTTCTCAAGGGCCAACAGCTGCAAATGTGACCTTTTCTGTTACGCCAAATCTTCTTCTGGAAACAGATGATTCTGGGTACGGTGGTGGCCCTTGTTCTGCTGGTGCAACTGCTATGCTGGATTTTATAGCTGAAGTGCTTGCTGACTTTTTAACAGAGCAAGTAAAAGCACAAGTTGTGGAGAGCATCTTGGAAATGGTTCCACTCTATGTTGAAGCTGAATCTATGTTGGTTTTCCAAGGTTTAGTTCTTACTAGATTAATGAACTTCGTTGAAAGGCGTCTCTTGTGTGACGATGAAGAAGACGAGAAAAAGCTTGACAAGACCAAATGGTCCTCAAACTTAGATGCTTTATGCTGGATGGTTGTTGATCGTGTTTACATGGGTGCTCTTCCCCAACCTGCTGGTGTTCTGAAAACTCTAGAGTTCTTGTTATCAATGTTGCAATTAGCAAACAAAGACGGTCGGATTGAAGAAGCTGTTCCTACAGGCAAGGGTCTTTTGTCTATCGCAAGAGGAAGCAGACAGCTTGATGCTTATGTACAATCAATTCTTAAGAATACAAATAGGATGATAATGTACTGCTTCCTACCATCATTCCTGATCACCATTGGAGAAGATGATCTCCTATCCTCCTTGAGTCTGCTTATGGAACATAAGAAAAAAATGCCAATAAACTCTTTACAAGAAGATCCAGGAACTGATATCTCCACTGTTTTGCAGTTATTAGTTGCTCACCGACGAATCGTATTCTGTCCAAGCAATTTTGATACCGATCTAAATTGTTGCCTTTGTGTAAATTTAATTTCTCTTCTCCGTGACCAGAGGCAAAATGTTCAGAACATGGCAATTGATGTTATCAAGTACTTATTGGTTCATCGAAGAGTTTCTCTAGAAGACCTGCTTGTCTCTAAACCTAACCAAGGACAGCACCTGGATGTACTGCATGCTGGTTTTGACATATTGTTGACTGGAAGCTTACCTGCCTTCTTTGATTGGTTTCAGAACTCTGAACAGATGGTAAATAGAGTACTGGAGCAATGTGCGGCAATAATGTGGGTGCAGTACATTGCTGTCTCAGAGAAATTTCCTAGTGTAAGAATTAAAGGCATGGAGGGTCGTCGAAAGAGGGAAATGGGAAGAAAATCACGAGATACTTCAAAGGTTGACCTAAAACACTGGGAGAAAGTGAATGAACAGAGGTATGCATTGGAGGTGCTTCGTGATACAATGTCTACTGAGTTGAGAGTTATCCGTCAGGATAAATACGGATGGATTCTCCATGCTGAGAGCGAATGGCAAAACCATCTTCAACAACTTGTACATGAACGAGCAATATTCCCAATTCGTAAACCGTCTGTGCCAGAAGATCCTCAATGGCAACTTTGCCCCATTGAGGGTCCATACAGGATGCGCAAAAAGGTTGAACGCTGTAAATTGAAGATTGATAGTATCCAAAATGTTCTTGATTGGCAATTGGAATTAGGCGAGACGGAGTTCTCCAAAGTCAAACATGATGTTGGTCTAGATGTTTCTGATTCTGAAGCAATTTTCAATATTTTGAATGACAGTGTTGAACAGAATGGTGTTGCCACTGAGATATATGATGAATCATTGTTTAAAGAGTCAGATGATGTGAAGGATATAACATCTGTTAGAGATGGCTGGAATGATGACAGAGCTAGTAGTGTGAATGAAGCTAGTCTTCACTCAGCCCTTGAGTTTGGTGGGAAATCTAGTGCAGTTTCTGTTCCTGTATCAGAGAGTATACCTGGAAAATCTGAATATGAATCTCCTAGGCAGTCATCTTCTGTTAAAATAGATGAAGTCAAAGTTGCAGATGATAAATCAGATAAGGAACTAAATGATAATGGTGAATATTTAATCCGACCTTATTTGGAACCTCTTGAAAAGATACGATTCAGATATAACTGTGAGCGAGTAGTAGGTCTTGACAAACATGATGGTATCTTTCTTATAGGGGAGCTTTGTTTGTATGTAATAGAGAATTTTTACATCGACAGTTCTGGCTGCTTGTGCGAGAAGGAATGTGAAGACGAGCTCTCTGTTATTGATCAGGCATTGGGTGTAAAGAAGGATGTTACAGGTATGAATTTCCGGTCAAAATCAACTTCATCCTGTGCCTCGCCACCAAAGACATTAGTAGGTGGAAGGGCCTGGGCCTATAATGGCGGTGCATGGGGAAAGGAGAAAGTGATTAGCAGTGGCAATTTACTTCATGCTTGGCGTATGTGGAAGCTTGATAGTGTTCATGAGATTTTGAAGCGTGATTACCAGCTGCGCCCTGTTGCTGTGGAGTTATTCAGCATGGATGGATGTAATGATCTCCTGGTGTTTCACAAAAGAGAGAGAGATGAAGCATTCAAGAATCTGCTTGCAATGAATCTACCAAGGAACAGCATGTATGTAACCTGGAATTTCATTGTTCTCTTTTTTCTTTTAATTTTGTTTTTGTGGTGGCTTTTTGGTGGTATTATCTCAAAAGCGAGCTGCAATATCATGTTATACAAAAAGATGGTCCCCTTTGTTTTTCCTGTATATTTCAGAGTTGTTTGTTTGCCTTTCCTTTTATCATATGCGTTTGGCCTGTATTTTTTTCATGTACTTTTCTTTGATGTACTTGAGCTTCATCCCTGAATCCTTTGTTTTTCTTCCTTATATTCTGAATCTCGGAAAAGATTATGTAATTTTGTTATTCTTTTCTTTGTATCAGGTTGGATACAACCATTTCAGGATCCATAAAACAAGAAAGCAATGAGGGTGGTCGTCTCTTTAAAATAATGGCTAAATCTTTCTCAAAGAGGTGGCAAAATGGAGAAATCAGCAATTTCCAGTATCTCATGCATCTCAATACCTTGGCGGGACGTGGATACAATGATCTTACCCTATACCCTGTCTTTCCATGGGTTCTTGCTGATTATGAGAGCGAAAATCTGGACTTGTCAGATCCCAAAACCTTCCGCAAACTTGACAAACCAATGGGCTGTCAGACACCTGAAGGGGAGGCGGAATTTAAGAAAAGGTCACTCCTAATATTTTTCAAAATCCTTTTCATTAAAAGAAAGAACTTTTTAAAAATTGTCTTATCGTTTTCAGACATGTAGTGTGTGCCATTTTGACGAGTAATTTTTCTATAAATGGTTGCTGTTTTCTGAATGATCATATCATGTGAGGGATGCTTGTTGAACTACACCCCTTTTTAGACTAATTGTTTAACATCATCTTTAAATATTAAGTTGTATGCCTATATTACTGCTAATCATTCTTTTTTTTTTTTTCCAGATATGAAAGCTGGGATGACCCAGAAGTCCCAAAGTTCCATTATGGTTCTCATTATTCTAGTGCTGGAATTGTTCTGTTTTATCTTCTTCGCCTGCCTCCATTTAGTGCGGAAAATCAGAAGCTACAGGGTGGTCAGTTCGATCATGCTGATCGTCTTTTCAATTGTATAAGAGACACTTGGCTGAGTGCTGCTGGGAAGGGTAACACATCAGATGTGAAAGAACTAATACCAGAATTCTTTTACATGCCTGAATTTTTGGAAAATCGATTCAACCTTGACTTGGGGGAGAAACAGTCAGGGGAAAAGGTCTTAGTTAAAATTTTAAACCTTAAATCGTGTTTGTGACCATTATTTGTTGTTTGATAATGCGCAAAATAAAGTTGGCTCAATTTTCTCATTTATGTTTTTTCTTTTCTTATTCCCCAGGTTGGTGATGTTTTCCTACCTCCTTGGGCTAAAGGAAGTTCTAGGGAGTTCATCCGGATGCATAGGGAAGCCCTAGAATCTGATTTTGTCTCAGAAAATCTGCACCATTGGATAGACCTCATTTTTGGATATAAACAAAGGGGAAAGGTGGGTATCGGCACTCGGTGTGATAGTATATTTTAGTTTCCTTTTCATGTTATCTTTAAAAATTGCTACTGATTTTAACACATGCACATCTTGAAAAGGTGTTGAAAGTTAATAGGTTGTCACTCACAAAATTCCTGCCGATATAATTTTATTTATCCTTTTTTCTGGACTGCTTTGAAGTTGTACTGGGTGAGCTGCCGTTGCTGATGGCTACTATTTATAATTTGAAAGAACTAAAAAAAGGTCCTTGATGTTGGCAATATTGTGTTTGTTTTCTATCTCTCTTTTAGTTCCTAGTTTGACTTCAGTTACTGCATCTTATATAATCAAATCTCAAGTTGTCAGTCTTAATCATATCTGTTATCTTCTTTTAATTCTGTACATTGTTGTTACAACTGACAGGTGGCAGAAGAAGCTGTTAATGTTTTCTACCATTACACATACGAGGGAAGTGTAGACATAGACTCAGTTACAGATCCTTCAATGAAAGCCTCCATTCTAGCTCAGATCAATCATTTTGGACAGACGCCTAAGCAACTATTCCTCAAACCCCATGTGAAAAGGCGATCCGTCAGAAAGCTTCCTCCTCATCCGCTGAAGCATTCAACGTTTCTTGTTCCACATGAAATACGGAAAAGCTCTTCTTCCATTACTCAAATGGTCACTTTCAATGAGAAAATTCTTGTCGCCGGAGCAAACACTTTGCTCAAACCTAGAACACATACCAAATATGTTGCATGGGGTTTTTCTGATCGGAGCTTGAGATTTATGAGCTATGACCAAGATCGTCTCCTTTCAACACATGAGAATCTTCATGGTGGAAACCAAATTCAGTGTGCTGGTGCTAGTCAAGATTGTCATATTTTGGTCACTGGCGCTGATGATGGTCTAGTTTCTGTTTGGAGAATCAGCAAGGACAGTCCCCGTGCATTAAGACGGTTGCTGTTGGAGAAGGTGCTTTGTGGTCATACAGCTAAAATCACGTGTCTTCGTGTCTGTCAGCCTTATATGCTGATTGTAAACGGATCAGATGACTGTACGATTATCCTATGGGACCTCAGCTCGTTAGTATTTGTTAGGCAGCTTCCCAAGCTCCCAGCACCAGTTTCTGCAGTCTATGTGAATGATTTATCTGGGGAAATTGTGACGGCTGCTGGAATTCTGCTTGCTGTTTGGAGCATCAATGGAGACTGTCTAGCAGTAATTAGTACATCCCAGCTGCCATCTGATTCTGTACTTTCGGTTACAAGCTGTACCTTCTCCGACTGGCAGGACACAAACTGGTACGTAACAGGTCAACAGAGTGGGGCTATTAAGGTTTGGCATATGGTCCACTGCACTGACCAAGACAAGACCGCTGGCAAGTCAAATATCAGCGGAACAGGTGGATTAGATTTGGATAAGCCTCCGGAATACAGATTGGTGCTTCAAAAAGTCCTGAAGTTCCATAAGCATCCGGTTACTGCTCTTCACTTAACCAGTGACTTGAAGCAGTTGCTGAGTGGTGATTCTAGTGGGCATTTGCTGTCTTGGACGTTACCAGATGAGAGCTTGAAATCTTCTTTCAATCAAGGGTAATGGTGTTAAAGTCACATTTGTGCATTCTTCAGCTATAGGATAATCTCCTGGTCGTGTTAGAAACCCTAATCTGGTCTGTGTAAGCTTTTGTGAGAGGAATTGATTCTTTAACATTAAAAAGGAAAAGCAAGACAACAGAAGAAGGGCTGGCCAGGCGGACAAGCTGGGACAAATTATAGAGACGTGGTGGGGGAAATTTCTTCCAACCTGACATTATATATATATTTGTTGAAAATTACAAAGCAGTTGATGGCTTGAACTCTCGTCAGGCGACTCTTTGGTTGTATTTTTTGACAGCAGGAGGATATTGGTTTTGAAAATATCACTCTACTGGGTCCTTGCATGTAAATAGACTGAATTGTTCAGTGTGTAATGAAGTTGTATAGCAGAACAAAAGAATTGCATTGGAATGGGAGTGTTTGGTGGAATTGGTCTGCCTTTAATGGTTTATAGGATTTTTTAATGTTTTACTTTCGACTAAATTCTTAGCACAATTGGATTTGGGCGGGTCACAGCCCATTTTTATTGTGAATCACAGTTTGATTTCTTTTGAGAATTTGATTGGTAATTTTCCATATTCGAGTGCACACCCTCGCCTTGGAAGAACTGGTTTCCTTTCTTTGCTTTTGTCATCTTTTAGACCATTCTCATGAGATTTGGCGTAGACTAAAATTAATGCAGGTCATGTCTATTATATTATTCCTCAAATCATTGTATGAACACGTCAGTTTTGGGAGAAATTATTATATGGACCTGAACTTTTTTTTGTCATATAAATAGGAAGAGGGTGGTTGCTTAAGAATTAATTATGAGTGAATTAATGATATGGAAAAAAAAGGATACGGGGTTGTTGAATTTTAGTGGATGGGACAATGGGGGTTTATATAATAGTTTTTCCAGTTTTGGTCATTCAATTATTAAAAAAATTTGTTTTATTGATTTATTATGGTTTAATAACCGAGTTAAAAAGACAATAAAAGTAAAACTTGTACATTCTATTAATTTGGTCTTAATTCAAAATAATTCAACAAATATAACCTTTTATATTTATAAATTTTATGAGTTTAGTCAAACACATCTTCCCGCATCAACCACACTCAAAATCCCACTTTCTCTGTATCCACCGCATATTGATCAGGGGTGTTAATACGGAGCATGTCACGCATTCAGTTGTACACAATTAGACTTCTTTTATTAAAGTAGATTTCTTACTGCACAAATTTCATTTGCAATCAAGATTTTTTAATAAGCGAAACAAGCAGCAAACAATTTAACCGCACAAATTTATTCTCTTATAATTTTCGACATTATAATGAGATTCTCATTTTTCCTCAACGGCTTACCGCGTGTCTCAACGCATCGTGTTGCTTGAACTATTTACGAGTATGTGGAACTTGTATATTCATTCCTCATCAATGCTTACAGTAATTTGCAGTATATGGCACAAGGTGCCGGTACACGGGAAGAAGAAGAAGAATCTCCATTTCCATTCCCCAACAAAGAAAATAAAAGAAGAGAAAGTTAACAATCATTCCGAATTAGGTTGAAGGTTTTTCAGAAGGCCATCATCATCCTTGCAAACTCCTCATAGCTCACCACTCCATCACCATCTAAGTCCGCCTCTCTGATCATCTGCTCTGCTTCTTCCACTGTTAGTCTTTCTCCCAAATTCATCATCACTTGTCTCAACTGCAATCAGGGACGGAGTCAGGATCGAACATTCTTAGAGTAAATCATTGGGAATGTTGTTTTTACCTCGTTTGCTGATATAAATCCATCTTGATCTCTGTCAAATACTTTGAAAGCTTCTTGTAGTTCATCGATCACATTTTCCTGTGAGGTTTATGCACATTCATCATGCTCAACTCTATAAGCTAAACAAAATGCACTACACTTGAAAATGTAATGGTTCAATTTACCTTCATTTTTCTTGTCATAATACTTAAGAAATCATCGAAATCGATTGTCCCATTCCCTTGAACATCAACCTCACTAATCATGCCTTGGACTTCTTCTTTTGTGGGGTTTACATCTAATGCCTGGATCACAGTTGCCAATTCTTCCATGGTTATGAAGCCTGCAATACAGCAACATATATGTTGCAAGAAAAATGGTATCTGGTAAACTTAATCTTTACCAATCATTAAGGTGTATGTACATACCATCTGAATCTTTATCGATCAAGCTAAAAGCTTCGCGAAACTCGGAAATCTGATCTTCTCTCAATGTATCTGCCATGCTGGGTTCTTCAGTTGAGTTTGTTAGCAAAAACTGGTTGAAATATGAACAAAAGAAAGGAATAAGGTGCCAAGTTCATATGTCAGATCACACCTAAATACGGAGTTGGTAAAGGAATTGGAAATAGTCAAACGCGCTTGAGTTTTGAATTCCATTCAAAACTACCAGAACACAAGGTTTTAAATTTCAATGAAAAAATTCTTTTTCCTGGACTTGGCATAAGCATTCCCTCTAAAAAAAGTCAGCTACGCCCTGACTTTTATCGTAATTATTTTTTAATTCGAGTGGATCGACTTTACGATCTTTGATTACATAAGTACATGTGAACATTTTTGTATTTGTGTCATCTTCCACGTTATAATCGTATTTAAAGTGTTACAAAACTATAAATTCTGATAGATTAATATTGTGTTGTATAAATATACTCTTTCCATTTGTTTATTCTAAATTCCATTTGAAAAACAAGAGAAAAAGTAAAGAAGGGAATTCAACTAATTCTGGTCAAAGAGATTATTGAACCATGAAGTTTTTTTCTTAGCATATGATTTAGATTTCACACGGATGCAAACCCAGTTGTCAAAATATAAAATGTTGATTTCCTTCCTCTATTGGAGGAAAAATTGGTGGCCATGCAAACTATATTAAACATTCTTTAGGCTTTACGTTTTCCCTCTATATAATATACATATATAATAAATTTGTTTACTTTTAACGCGTTTCAAACAAGAATACCTTTCTAGACGTTATACAACTTAAATTTTCCTTTTTTTCCTCTTATTATTAAAGTTTGATTTCAACCAGGAATTAATTGATCTAGCAGTATGAGACATTAGGTCCCTTAGTAAGGTCATAAGTTCAAACCATAACGTTGTGAATGAACAAAACTGAATTAAGAAGATCGTACCCGTAACAAATCTTTACAAAACTCAATTCGGATTAGTCAACCAAATGCCCTCCTGCATCTTCCAGAAGGCTAATATGATGCTGAAAATAGACTTGAAGACCAGAGTTGAGAACAAGGTGACTTAGATGATAAATGTGTTCTGTTTAAGAAAACACAAAAAGCTCACACAGCTACAAGATGTCTTGCATCACATACGGTATACCTAAAGAAATACACGCAGCTTGGAAGGTGGAAGCTGGCTGTTTAGATTGGTTGACCTTCCGGTACGATTTGATCCTTCAACCACATATAGATAGGAACCAATACATAATACGTTGCTGCCATGGTACCCAGTATAAAGCGTAAGAGAAACATAGATGGGTTTAACGGCTTCGATACATCCTCTGTCTTTGGCCCAAGCTGAAATGAACCACAAATGAAAAACGAATGAGTTCGGTAACACTATAAAATGTACCTCATGTCTACGTGCAATGCTTAAGTTAAGAGACATACAAGAAAGATTAAAATGTTGACCAGTTGGCATCGAATGCCAAATGGATACATCATAAATTAATGGTGAAAAGAAATCAGTTCAATGCTTCAATAAGCCTGAAGAATAAGATTATGAAATCTTTTTGTTCCCTAAATCAAGCGTCAGGCTAAATCAGTCTTCTTCTTAGTGTTTATAATTATTCACAATCCCTAACTGGCACAGTACTACCATGTATTAATATTAAATAGTTAAAAGGGAAAGCAAATTTATTTATTCAGAAGTGGGTGATGATTGAGAATTAATGCTGGCAACAGCAAAGGCATAACCAGACTTTCAACAATCTGGGAGACAACAAAGTCGAGGCTGTTCCATTGTGAAATTGTAGCTTATGGTTACGAGTAATTGTATGTAACGAAATCTAAGAGGAACTACGTACAATACCCTTAGCCTAGATATCAAATCCTTTGCTCATAACATTGGATGTGTGAGACATATGGTACATGCAGTGAGACAGTGATCATATCAAAAAGTGATTACCTGCAAAGGAGAGTCCCCAGATGCAGGTTTAACACCGGTTACAGAGCACCCCATGATCAAACCGTGTCTGCGAACTCCGCGATACCATTTAGGGCCAATCCTTTTGAGTTTGACATCCTTAAACCCAGCCTTTTCAAACCACTCAATGTACTCTTCCTCCTTGGGAAAAAGCATCCAAACATCGGCAAAGAAGCGCGACAACCAAAATGTAGGGTACACAGGACCAATCAGACAAGCTTTTCCTCCTAGTTTCAACACCCTGTATGCTTCCCTGATGCCCCGTTGTGGGTCTGGCCAGTACTCTATGCTGAAAAAAACATAACAGCATAATCCCAATGAAACATTACCAAGTTATCATCTCCTGCAAATCATCCATGCAAACTAGCCAACAATTTTACCGTCATGCATAACAATTAACAAAGGGCATAATCCAACCACAAGAAATCAAAATTTTACATCTTATTGTGAAACATGTGGTGCATTTGAAGCAGACCATTAGTCCCTATAACACCAGAAGAGTTTGAAAATACTTACCTGCCAGCGGAGACATATCTATCCGCATAATCAGTACGAAAGGGGAGATCTTCTGCATCACCTTCAATTATCTTGCACCCCTTCAGGGGCTCCTTCTGCTTAGCCTTGGCAAGTTGGTGCGGAGATTGGTCAAGAATTGTAACATTCTTAGCATCCACATGCTTAACAATACCCAAAGTAGTGAAACCAGTTCCGCCACCAACATCTACAACAACCAAGTTCCTGTTGTTGAGATCAGCCGGCTCAAGTGCATCATCTCTCATGTCTTCAGTCCAATGACCAGGGTTTATCACATGGTCATAAATAATTGAGAGGAACCTGTAGAACCAAAAAGCCTCCTTTTTGTGTTGTATGAATCTTGGTTGTGAAGCTGGCCTTGATGCCGATAAGCTGCATTTTGGGGCCATCGTTGTTCCTGGCCTGGAAATTCTAGCACTAGAGATAAACCCCAGATTGGTTAAGTGTTTCCCGTGAAAACCTGACCCTAAAAAACCAACCCTTTCTGGGGCTACCCCTCTGATGAGAGTGAAGTTTTCAGCTCCACTGAGCATGGAAGAAGCCATGGATTAAGCAAGCAAAAACTACCCAGAAACTAAAAAGCTGCGATCTTTACTTGAAAACTTTGAGAAAATACCAACTCCCAAGAGAAATACCCTATAAGGTAAACGAGATAGGACCAAGGGGTACCTTTCTTGGGCTGTAGCTCGTTTTACTACGGCTTTCTGCAACTTTGGTCGAGACTCGAGTCTCGAGTTAAGGGAAACGGACACCACAGCCACAGGATTTGGACTGGACTCTGTTCTCTAGCGGATCCTAAGACATTTTTTTCTCTAATTACTTTGCTTGAATTATGTGTTTATGTCTGTGATTAGAAATTAATGGCTAAAAGGTTCAGACATAAGAACTGTAAATCAGCTGAAGATTGCTATCTGTTCATTAGTCACTCATGGATGGTTCGTGACTTCGTGTACTCATACGCTCCTCACGTTTCCAATCCAATACGTATTTCCATCTTTTTGCTGCATTTGTCCAAAATTCATTTCCTTTTCTTCCTTTTTGGTAGTGAGAATGACTTACAAGGAAAATTCTGTGAATTTCGAAAGAGGTCTGATTTATGCTCATAGTTTTCTCTTTCATTTCATTTTTGCATCCTCTATACCTATTGATCAATACAAGACGCAAAAGAGACCCTCTACCTTATTATTATTATTATTATTATTATTATTATTATTATTATTATTATTATTATTATTATTATTATTATTATTAATTTAAATATATAAATATAAAATGTATTAAAATTATAACTAAATTTATAAATATTTAAATTTATAATTTAAAGAAAGATCCTTCAACATTGATTTTAACAATGTCTTTGGGTGAGCAAGTATATATGGCTATTGATCAAGGTAATCATCTTTATTTTTTTATATTTTTTTTAGGTCATGAATTCTAGACTAAGCATAAATATTTTCTTCCTTTTTGTAGAGTTCATCTCCTCTTTTTCCCTCTTCTTTATCTATGATTAAAATTAGAATTATGATTTATTAAAAAAATATTATCTTTGGGTGATTTCGTCCAGCTAACAAGACATTGGGAGGCTGCACTAAAAGTGAGAAGACTGAAGGGTGAGAAAGCAGGGTTAAAATCTTGAATTGAGGGGTTGTCAATGCCACTTAACAGTGGCAGAACTTGAATTAAAAATTTAAGGGATTTGTTATTTTTTTTTTCAAAAAGTTATAGGGTTAAACCAAAATTTTAAAAAAATTGAGGGTTTGACTAAAATTTTTAATAATTTTAAGAGATTTAACAAAAATAATTTGAGAGGGAATTTAATTAAAAACATTCAAAATTTTGAAGCTTAATATAAATTTTTTAAAATTTTGAGAGAGCCAAATTAAATTTTTTCCGGTTTTAACCGAATTAATCGACCGAACGAAAATTTTTCAGTTAATTTTAAGTAAAATCGGTTAACAGTTAAGAGTTTTTTCAAACTTCGGTTATCGGTTAATTCGGTTCAAAATCGGTTAATTAACTGAATTAGCCAAATTAACCAAAATTATTATATATTAAATATTATATATATTACATATATTTATTTTTGGTCATTAAACTTTTAAAAATTATAAAATGATTATTAAATTTTTTGATATATTAGAAAATGGTCATTAATTTTTTTATCAAATTAGCATAAAATTAAGTTCAGTGGCTAAAAATATCATTTAAGCATAATTTAGTGACCAATTGTGTAATTTATCCAAAATTTTATAACAAATTTCGGTTAATTTAAAAACCTAACGAATTAACCGAATTTTTTTCTGTTCGACTAAAATTATTTTGAAAAAATTTCACTTCAATTAATAGTTAAAAATTAAAAAATTTTAATTAATAGATTTTGAATAATTTGATCTGGTCTGTTAATTGAATTAACAGAATGTACACCCTTAAAAATGCACACCCTCAAGGCAGAGGGTTTTTGTTCTTGAATCATTGGGTTTTGTGCAGCTCAACACTATTCATTTCAGTTTTGAAGATTCCAATTTCCCCATATTTTTTTCCTTTCATTTTAGTTGTTGTCCCTGTTTGGAAACCGAGTTATTTCTCACATGAATGTAACTTTAAAATTAAATTGAAATGTCAAGATTAAAATTACCAAAATTTACACAACGGACAAAACCGTTAAACTATTAAATATTGTAATCCAATGAAAAAATTTAATATTGAACAATCAAAATAAATAATGAAGAGAACACACAAAATTTACGAGGTTCGACGAAATGTTGTCTACTCTTCAAGCATTACTACCGGAAGATAACTTCACTATTATCAAAAAAAAAAGGTACAAACAAATGAGATTCTTTCACTATTTCTAAATACAACAAAGGAGAGAATAAAACCAAATGAGAGAGATGGTTAGGATTTTGGGATGATATGAAATGAAAATGACTAGGCGTATTTATAGTCGAACTCCAAGGACTAAACATATAAATAACCTGAAAATTTAGGGACCAAACAACAATTATCCTATGCTCCATTTAATATCAAACTTATGGCTTCATTTAATTCCAAATTAAATGGGTATGAAACATCTACGTTTCAAGCCACTTTAACAGTCTCGTCCTCAATATTAGCTCAGCTTCACAGTGATTCGTTGAAAATGGGATGAACATATAAAGAACTCTTCTATAATATCAATACGGAAATCCATTGTCCATACAAGCTTTTGGATTCCCCGCCGTATCATGCAAAACAAAAAAGAAAATGATATAATCCAGACGTGTTACAACAATTTTAGAAGCCTTTTTGCCAAATAGATTGGCTCTATATAAGTACTTTCGTTGATGTTCCTTTTCATTCAAGTATATATCATTTATTCTCATACCGACGTCTTAGGTTAAGCCAAACTGGGTCCAACCACGATGACTCTGCCGTCGAACTCGAATCTCGATGAGGCTAGCCCACTGTGGTTGAACAAAGGTGACAATTCTTGATAGCTTACTGCAGCTACCATTGTGGGGGGCAACACTTTCATGCCCAACACGAACAACCAAGCAAGAGTGCATACTCGACATCGGGTGTTCCAGCTATCAGAGTCTTCTGAAGATTCAAACAAGGGGAAAACATACTTTGAAATCAACACCATTTAATGGCAAAAGAGGGAGATTGGAAAGAGAAAAGTTTGAATGTTAGGGGGTTATTTTTTATAGTTTGAACTTTGAAGTAGATTTATGAGAAATGGACGTGGGAATTGAACTCGAGAGCATTAGAAAAGGGTGAATCAGAAAGTTTAGAGTTCATTGGTCACCGAACACGGCTAATGGTAGTTGGCACAAAGATGACATGGTAGTCAACTACGATTTCTCGACGTGTTCATACAATTACTAAGCATACTTCAATGTTTGGGACATTTTTATTAATTAGACTTTAGGGATGTTTGAATTATCAAAGTGGGTTATTAGGATTAGGAAAAGGAAAGGGAGAAGTTTGTCCCTTTATTACAAATAGTATTATATTTCTAGTGTTCTTATAGGAAATCAGAACAGCTTTCGAAGAAAACAGTAAGGAAGAAAAGCCGTTTACTCGTTTCCGGCCGGAGTTATTAAAAGATCAAAGCTTTGTAACAACTAACAGATCTGGAGGTTTTAAGGAGTTGCTTGCCTTTTGCTTCTTTGCAATTCGAAATGAAATGATCCGCCATCGTTTTGGAATGAGCAAGTGGCACTTGAATTTTGATTCTTTCAAGCTCAGTCAGTCAGGTGAGTAACAATGGAGTCAGAAACGGCTTCCTCAGCGGATGAACAGCAACCATCTGGTTCTGCAGCTGATACAAGAGGCAAACATCCGATTCTAGCTGAACTCAAGCGTGTTGAACAAGAATCCAGGTTTCTCGAGGTTAGCTTTTGCTTTTTCATTTTACCCTTTTCCAGTTATGTTCTGGTTTCCTCAAGTTAATGGGGGAAAACAGTTCATGGTAGAGTCAAAGTCCAAATAAACTTCACAAGAAAATACTACACGTTCAATGTGGTGTTCAAGTCAATTATTCGCAATGCTACTGCAATCCTAGTGTTCATTTGGGTTTGGCTTTGCACTCTAAAGTCACACCTTAAACAGTAGCTTCTGAGGTGGAAATGTTCAACTTCATATGAACTTTTAAGTACTTTCATTGTGGAAATGTTCAACTTCATATGAACTTCTAAGTACTCACATGAGATCCCAGTTTAATAGCTTTTGATCATTTTCTTGGATGCCATTCTGGACTACTGTAACTTTTTTTTTGTTTTGCAAAACTGTAATTTTCTTGGACTTACAAAAATCTACCAGGGATGTTGCATATATTGTTTTGTAATCACTAATTTTGTCTGAATTTTGTTATATTCAGATATTATTATTATTTTTTTAGTATTATTAATATTTATTATTATTATTAATATTAATTATTATTAATAATATTAATAAATATTAAAATAAAAAACATATCATAAATCTAATAATATCAGCCCATTTTAATTAATGTCGGTCCATAAACTACAAACCCATTTAAAATTACAATTGACCCAATGCCCTATCTATATACACTGGCTCGTTTGGCCCAAAATCTAAACCTAAAAACCCTAAAACCTAATAACCAAATTTGATATCTTTTCCCCTCTATTTTGCAGCCGCCCAAAGATCTCTGATCCAACGACCCAAATGAAATCAATAAAGACCATATGGCTGCCTTACTCGCGTATGGAGCTCACCGCCACACCCACGCCCCCGATTGTTCATCTCCCAATCCACGTGGCACGACCGCCGGCGATCACGCCGCCATCACCGACTTTCTTCAACCGCTGCCTACAAAGAAAATGACAATAATATTTTTAAAATGGGATTCTCAGATCCAATCAAATAATCATCAACAGTATATTATGTTGTTTTTTATTATTATGCAGAAATGCAAATCAGATATATATCCAAGGCAAATTATTTGTAAAAAACTAGTAACGAATCAACAATAAAAAAAACTCAAAAAAGCCTCAATCTTTCGAGGTATTTTTTTATCTTTCTTTTTTTTAGTTCGAATAGAACTAAAAAATAAAAAAGTAAAATAAAAAAGGATAAAGGGGTTACCTGAGTCTCGGGTCGTTTTTGCATCCGATGGCCGACACTTGATCTTTCATTTGCCGTTGACAAGCCTTCAGTTTTATAACCAAATAGGGTGGACGGTGAAGATTAGGATTTTTTTTAAAAGAGATGGTTCAATGTAAAGTTCGAGTTCAATTTTCTTTTTTTAAAAAAGGATTTTTTTTGAATTTTTCTAGATTCTGACGTCGATGTACAGTGGCACACGACTGAAATTTGAAAAATTCATGGCTGAGCGTGGCGGTTGTGATGAACACCGGCAGGTGTTCATCTTTTAAATTTAAGAGAATTTTCTCTCTTTTTTATGTTTGTGTTTCAAATGAGTTTTTTTTTTTTAAATAAGTGTCTTATATACCGGGCTAGTTTTAAAAATAGGATATTTAACTTTTTTAAATCCTTCCGCCCTAGTTTTTTTTTACTCCGCCAAACCTCCTTTCTTACATTTCAGTCAGCATTTTCAAATCAGCTTTGTTTCTCTTTTAATTCGGCCCTCAAAGTTTGCTTTTGTTTCAATTAAGTCCCGAGATCGAAGGGTGAAATTCCTTTTTAATCCCTCTTTTGTGTTGGTTTATTTATTTATATACCCTTTTATTTTATTTTAATGCAGTATGTTATGTATATATATAGTATCATTTTATATACTACGTTACAAATGTTATTAAATGTTATATGATATATTTATTATATTATTATGTATATAATATTTTATCCATTTTTTTACTTTTTATATGCATTTTTTTCTTATCTCATGCTTTTGTTATGTTGTATTTATATTTCATCCGTAATATTTTATCTATACTATATAATATTATGTTATACATATGTTATCTATATATATCTATTATGCATATTTTACTATATGTTATGTATGAATATTATAGTGTGTTATTTGTATTGCGGTATACATATATGTTATGTGTATATATTTAAATGTGTATAATTATATCATGCTTATATTTATTTGTCATCATATTTATTTGTACATGCATATTTTCATTTCGTTAACTTTTTAAAACCTAGCTTTCATTCTGATATTCTAGTGGGAGTGTCATCCCGGTCTTCGGGTGTCATCTCTTTTGGTACCGTGAATCAAGACATTTTTAAATTGTCATACATATACACATTTTCAGTTTTTAAATTAAATTGAATTTTAATTATTTTTAATAAATATGATACAAATCCTTAGATACCAATTTTAGGCGTAGTGGGGGTGCTAACCCTTCCCCATACGTAACCGACTATGAACCCGTTTTCTCTGGTTTTATTTTTTAGGTGTCCACTCTACCAATTTTAAATGATCGGTGCCGACCCCAAATTTGACCCACTCCCTTTATTTAAAAATATGACATTTTTCTAAAATTCCCCTAAATTCAAATTTCTTTTAAAAAGGGAAACTTGAATTTTTTAGTCACTACAGCTTGGCGACTCCGCTGGAGAACAATTTTTGTTTAAAAAAAAGTCAGGTCTTAGTTGAAATTCGATTTAATTTAAATTTTTTAAATCTCCATACATTAGTTTTAGAACCTTTAAGTGGGAGTGATTACTTCGCTTCGTGGGGTGTTCACCTCTGTATAGTGTTGTAATTCACTTCCGGAATCCGGTCCTTATATTTCGTGGGGTTTTCACCCCCGTATGATATATTGGTAATATTCCCTCGAGTCGATGTCCGAGCGACAGTTCAAGTACCATTTTCTTTAGAACCCTCATATAGTGAATCATAGAGCTCACCTTTTAGAGCCATGCCAGAATGTTGTCCGTTTAGCGGTAACCCTTTTAGGCCTTGTTTGATTTATATATGTCTTTGTTTGATGTTTGCATGCTTTGTATGTATTTTAATTTGCTTCGATTTATTGTATTATTTAATTTTTTCATTTAATTTATTTGATTTGTTTATTATATTACCATACTAACTTATTTTTTATGATGTTTTTTTATTTTTTTCCTTTATTTTTCTTTTCTTTGCATTTATTTTTGCATCACATCATAACATGGTGTTGATTCAAGAATGGTCCAATTTTGAGGGCATTTGAGATAGGAGAGAAGTTTGTGATGTCGAGAGCGAAAATGCTACAGTATCGAGTTGGCCAAACGAAGACCCATCGAGGAAACAAATTGATGAGTAGACACATGTTAGAGGCAGAGACAACACATCTTTGATGTAGAGGCGGATCTTTATTAAAAGCCAGTGGGGGCACGACCCCAAAGCTTGAAAATTTCATATTTAGCCCTATTAAAAATTTTAAAAATCTTAATTTTCCCCTTCAAAATTTTTGAAAATTACTATATATTAATTTTTTTTAAAATTCGATTAAATTCTTTTAAAAAAAAGGGTCTTGATAAATTTCATTTTTTTGAAAATTTTAATTAAAATCTTACATTTTATGAAAGTTTTAAATTAAACCCTTCAAACTTTTGGAAATATTAATTTAAGCCTCCAAAATTTTAAAATTTTTTTAAAAAAGGCTACCTCTAATCGAATTGTAAAGATTCTCCCATAGAGAAGAGATTCTTGTCTGCACTCTATCGTGGATCTTTCGAACAGTATAAGAGAAGAACCGACGAGGTCGCCTATCGAACCAGAGACGATGCTGAAACGAAGAATACGAGCCTTGTTACGTGAAGTCAAGATCTCAAGAAAATAAGCTGACCGTTATCTGTAATTCATTTTCGACTTCTTGCAATCAGGCATCTTCTCCTTTAAACGAAAGTCTTTCTAAGGACTGTTCGAGAATTCACATCTCTTTTGCATTCATTCCTTCATTAGGATATATTTATGTTGCCTCGTACATTTTATGATGTAGCATTTCATATTTTTGATATTATTTAAGTCTCAAATTTTGTTTAGTAAAGCATTCATGTGCAGTCATTGCATCATTTTTTGTTGCCACTTGGGAGGGGTACTCGCTTCAGAAAGTAGAACTCCTCATCCGTACAATTGAGAACCAGTTGTGACCTATGGCATCAATTATTCCAAAACCCATTGGTTACCGGTTGATCAAGTCTACGGTTCTCCAAGAAAGAAAGAGAAATCAAAGGACCTACATTTTAGTCTAACTTCTTTTATTTATCGAGTTGCCACAAGCTTCAACCTGAAATGCCTATACTCAAGAAGAAAATTTAATTCAACACAATGGGAGCATCTACAAGCCACCCCATGAATTTGAGAGCAAACCTTGGAGATGATCATCTTGGGGTTTAGCAAGTCCGATAGAAATGTTGGCATAACGTGCTTAAACACGGTAAAGTTTAAGACAATGGATAATTCAAATGTCCTCAAAAATCCATTTTTATGAATGGTCAAATGAAAATAAATCCTTTGGAAAAATCCAATTTCATGATTGGTATAAACTGATTGTACCCAGGGGAATGGTACAGCTAGCCCGGAGCAAACGACTACCGGTAAAGGCAACTCAAAACCGTTGATCCCTGTGCATATGGGAAAAATGCAAAAGAAATCTATGAGGTAAGCTGTAAATTTTTTTAAAAATCAAATGTCAGAGTGTAATTATTTTTGTCATAATGAAAATTTCATTTTGTTATTCAAAAAACATTTTTTTGCATTCTTTGATTTTATACATTTCATTCATTGTTATGGGATAGTTTTTGTTTTCCCATCCATACATATATCATTTTTTATCGAGTACCTAAATATTAATTCCAAAAGTAACTTTAATTCCGAGCAGCTTATGTTTAGAGGAAAGTGAATACTGCAAAGACAATGCAAGTGTGAACATCTTCTGTTCTATTTAGGTAGACGGGAGGAACAAAACGAGTGTTCAGATAATGAGCAGATCCCATTGAGTGAATTCCCCTCTCAGGCACTTGTTGTTTAAGATCCTTGAATCGAGTGTTGACCCTAAACTTCTACCCCCTGAAGATTATTTTGATATCCATGTATGGGATGACGAATGAAATTCCTTCAAATCCCTTCACAAATAATAATATATATATATATCCATTTGTTGTCCCCCCCTTTGAGCCTGATCGTTTCTTTTCATTGGAACTCAAACCAAGGATCACCCCCCGTTGGGGGGGCAAAGATGATGAAAATTTTGTCGGCAAATTAAGGCCGCCAAGTTTTGACCACATTACAAAGATGTTGCTTCATGAATAAGCGCAAGAAATAAGAATCGATGTACTAGACACAAAGTCCAGAGAAACATCAAAATAAGTCGGTAAGAGAAATTTTTGGTCGAAAAGGCTGGCTAAACCAATTTAAAAGTTTGCCAATACGAAGGTTGACACAGTCAAGAATTAAAGCACCAAGTCAGAAAGTGCAATAAAGGACATTAAAAGCCTTGAAGATTTAATTATATTTGAATAAGAAGCGCATCAATATTCAGTCAAGGATGCAAGCTACACGAGAAAAGAAAATGAAATATAGGGTGAAAACCCAGAAATAGGCAGTCTAGAGCAATCCAATGAATATATTGCTCTATGTGAGTATACCCCATTTCAAGCAATACATGAATAAGGTTTTGATTGGAAATTTATAAGAAATTTGGTGGATCGATCACCTTTGAAATACACGTCAATGTCGAGCTAAGACGCAAATCGGTCCATAGCCACACATTCTAAAGCTACAAGAGAGGGAAATGAACTCTAGGTGAAAACCCAAAAATGGGCAGTCTAGAGCCATAACCTACATTACAAGCCTACGAAGACCATTCAGATCATATGTGGATATCTGAGTTGGATAATTTGGTCTTCAGATCACATCCCGCCTATAATGGTTAACCTTTCTTCAAGGAACGTCAAACTTCAAGTGCCTGATCGACACCTAAATGAGGGAATGATCAGGCAAGGTGAGTTAGTGAGGTCAAGAGACCCACTTAAATGAGATAGAAATTATGTATGAAAAATGTTCCTCTCAAAAGCCTAATAGTCCATAAAGGACTTCACATGTACACGTATCACCATAACCTTCGCGGTCCTTTAAACATAAGTTTCACTTAAGTTAATCTTTGTCAATTTGAAACAAATGCACTCTTGCACTCAATATTCGGGTATCTAATTTTGATCTCATTTTTACAAGTTTTTTTTCCAAAATTAATTATTTTCCCTAGCTTATTTTCATAAGTTTTTGAATTAAAATGAGCTTAAAGCCTTTTTTGCCCTAAATTTTGAAAATAGGACAGGCTTTACACGATTTTTGCATTAAAATAAGATTTTAAAACTCATCTTCATAGTATTTGCATTAAAATGAGTTCAAAGCATTTTTTGCCCTAAATTTTGAAAATATGGCTGACTTTACATGATATTTTTTTGCATTAAAATAAGATTTTTAAACTCATCTTCGTAGTTTTTGCATTAAAATGAGTTTAAAGCATTTCTTCGCCCTAAGAGTTGAAAAATGGGCAAAAGCTTGCATCACAGATTCAAGAATGAGAAAAATTAGTGGGATGCCATTGTCCACATGACGAGATTTGTACATAAGAGTCCAAATCAATATGGACCAAAAAAGGTACATAGCCTAAAAAATTTGACTATTGAGCAAACTGAAAATTAGTTCAAAGAGAACAAAGGTGAATAACAAAATTTTGGGGCAAATTTCGTTGGGGCAAGAAGATAGCCAATCCATTTAGTGGCAGAAACATTTCAGAACCATAACTCACAGACATTAAGTTAAGCAAGGTATGAAGAGTAATCCGAAGTGGGAACTTGAAAAAGCTTTGGAGAAAAAGATTATGAAGATTTAAACTCGACTTTAAGACGGGTTATGTTAGCTGCAGAAAGAGCTTTAATACAAGAAACCTTAAGCTTCCTCGAAGATGAGCTCACCCCTAGTGGTCCTTAATTTGCATCATTCATGCATCATGAGTAGTTAGATATCCTTAAGTTTGGGGCATGCTAACCCACATCATTAATTTATTTTGTCTATTTTCAGAAAAATCATTAAAGACATCAATTGAAGAATGAAGAAATTCATAATGAGAAGAACAACATCAGACCTCAGAGAATGAAGAATTTCAAATGAGAAGAACATCTTCAGACTCAAAACTTTGGCAGAAGATTTAAGAAATTCATAATGAGATGAACAGCTTCAACCTCCAGCAATTTCAAATAAGGAATGAAGAATTTCAAAAGAGAAGAACAGCTTCAGACTCCAAACTTTAGTAGAAGATTGAAGAATTTCTTAATGAGAAGAACAGCTTCAAGCGTCAAACAACCAGTAAGACCTTCAGTGCATGACTTTAATACCATTCGAACATCTGTAAGACCTCCAGTGCAGGGTGATTCGAGCAACTAGTAAGACCTTCAGTGCATGGCTTTAATATAGTTCGGCATCTATAAGACCTCTAGTGTAGGGTGATTCGAGCAACCAGTAAGACCTTTAGTGCATGGTATTATGACCTTCAGACCATCATTAAGACCTCCAGTGCTTGGTGATTTGGGAAAATTAGTATCGTCCGGACATTAGTAAGACCCCCAGTGCTTGGTGATTTAGGCAATTATTAAGACTTCTAGTGTATAACTCCAAGATTTTCGAGCCATCAGTAAGACCTTTAGTGCGTGGTGATTCGGGATCAAAACATGGAAGTAGGACAAAATTAGTGCTTTTTTGTCTTTGCTCTATTCTCGTGTTACAAGAATAAGCAAAGAAAGGCAGCTGTAATCACTAATTTTGTCCGGGTTTTGTTATATTCATATATTATTATTTTTTCTAGTATTAATTATATTTATTATTATTATTATTAATTATTACAAATAATATTAATAAATATTAAAATAAAAAAAACATGTGATAAATCTAATAATATTAGCCTATTTTAATCAATAGGGTAAACTACACCAGTAGTCATCGAGCTATGGTTTTTTTCCTATTTTGGTCACCGAACTATTTTTTGGAAAAAACACCACTAACGTTATGTTTCCTTCCTATTTTGGTCACCGGCCGTTAAAAAATTAATGGTTTTGCTTACGTGGATTTTTTTTTAATTTTCCATGTCATTTCTTCTCTCTCCGCATAAGCAGTATATGTTATTTTATAATACTTTTATTCAAACTAATAGGATGGTGACACGTGTAACTGCCTACTAATAGAATAAAAGGAATGAAAAATTAAGTCCCTTATACAGCCAGAGAGATGGTGGCACGTGTAACTGCCTAATAAGATGGTGACAAGTGTAACTGCCTATTAGTCGAATCTCTCTAGCTGCATAAGGGGCTTGATTTTTCATTTCTTTTATTCCACTAATGAGCAGTGACACGTGTCAACGTCCTATTAGTTTGAATAAAAATATTATAAAATAACATATATTGCTTACGAGGAGAGAAAAGAAATGACATGGAAAATTAAAAAAAATAAAATTCTACGTCAGCTAAACGTTAAGTTTTTAACGGCCGGCGACCAAAATAGGAAGAAAAAATAAAGTTAGTGATGCTTTTGCCAAAAAAAATAGTTCGGTGACCAAAATAGGAAAAAAACCATAATTCGGTGACTACTGGTGTAGTTTACCCTAATTAATATCAGTCCATAAACTACAAACCCATTTAAAATTACAATTAACCCAATGCCCTATCGATATAAACTGACCCATTTGGCCCAAAATCTAAACCTAAAAACCCTAAAACCTAATAACCTATTCTGATATCTTTTCCCCTCTATTTTGCAGCTGCCTAAAGATTTGAGCCATTGGATCAGATCTGATCCAACAGCCCAGATGGAACCAATAAAGACCATCTGGTTGCCTCACTAGCGCGTGGAGCTCACCACTGTGCCCGTTCGCCTTTGCCACGCGCCCAATTATTCGTCTCCCCGTTCATGTGGCACGACCGTCGTTGATCACGCCGCCATCACCGGCTTTCTTCAACCGCTGCCTATAAAGAAAATGACAATAATATTTTTAAAATGGGATTCTCAGATCCAATCAAATAATCATCAATAATATATTAGGTTGTTTTTTTTATTATTATGCAGAAATATAAATCATATATATATTCGAGGCAAATCATTTGTAAAAAACTAGTTACGAATCAGCAATAAAAAACCCAAAAAAAGCCTCAATCTTTCAAGGTAATTTTTTTTTATCTTTCATTCTTTTTTTAGTTCGAACAGATCTAACAAATAAAAAAGTAAAATAAAAAAGGATAAAGGACGTTACCTGAGTCTCAGGTCGTCGTTGCATGCGACGACCGACACTTGATCTTCCCTTTGCCGGTGACATGACCTCGGTTTTAGAACTGAATAGGGTGAACCAGTGAAGATTAGGATTTTTTTAAAGAGAGAGTTCGATTTAAAGTTCGAGTTTGGTTTTTCTTTTTTTAAAAAGGTTTTTTTCTGGGTTTTTCTAGATTTCGACGCCGATGTACGGTGAAGCACGGCCAAAATCTGGAAAATTCATGGCGGAGCGTGGCGGTTGTGATGAACGCTACCATGTGTTCATCTTTTAAATTTCAGAGATTTTCTCTCTTTTTTATATTTGGGTTTCAAATGAGTTTAAAAAAAATAAGTGTCTTATATACGGGACTAGTTTTTAAAATGGGATATTTAACCTTTTTAAATCCTTCCGCCCTAGTTTTTTTACTCCGCCAAACCTTATGTTTTCATTTCTTACATTTCAGTCAACATTTTCAAATCAGCTTTGTTTCTCTTTTAATTTGCCCCTCAAAGTTTGCTTTTGTTTCAACTAAGTCCCGCTATTGAAGGGTGAAATTCCCCTTTTAATCCCTCTTTTGTGTTGGTTTATTTATTTATATACCCTTTTTATTTTATTTTAATGCAATATGTTATGTATATATAGTATCATTTTATATATTACGTTACAAATGTTATATTAAATGTTTTATGATATATTTATTATATTATTATGTATATAATATTTTATCCATTTTTACTTTTTATATGCATTTTCTTTTCTTATCTCATCGTTTTTATGTTGTATTTATATTTCATCCATAATATTTTATCTATACTATATAATATTATGTTATACATATGTTATCTATATATATATATATGTATTATGCATATTTTACTATATGTTATGTATGAAAATCATAGTGTGTTATTTGTATTGTGGTGTACATATAGGTTATGTGTATATATTTAAATGTGTATAATTATATCATGTTTATATTTATTTGTTATCATATTTATTTGCACATGCATATTTTCATTTCATTAACTTTTTAAAACCTAGCTCTCATTCCGTTATTGTAGTGGGAGTGTCATCTCGGTCTCCGGGTGTCATCTCTTCTGGTACCGTGAATCGAGACATTTTTAAATTGGCATACATATACGCATTTTCAGTTTTTAATTAAATTGAATTTTAATTATTTTTAATAAATACGACACAAATCCTTAGATGCCAATTTTGGGTGTAGCGATGGTGCTAACCCTTCCATGTACGTAACCGACTCCGAACCCGTTTTCTCTTATTTTATTTTTAGGTGTCCTGTCTTCCAATTTTAAACGACCGGTGCCGACTTCAAATTTGACCCACTCCCTTTATTTAAAAATACGAGCTTTTTCCAAAATTCCCCTAAATTCATTTTTTTTAAAAAAAGAGAAACTTGAAAATTTTTTAGTCGCTACAGCTTGGCGATTCTGCTGGGGAACTATTTTTTTAAAAAAGAGTCAGTTCTTTGTCGGGTTTGTTTTGTATTTAGTAAGAATAATTGAAATTCGCTTTAATTTAAAATTTTTTAATCTACATACATTAGTTTTAGAACCTTTAAGTGGGAGTGATTACTTCACTTCGTGGGGTGTTCACCTCCGTATAGTGTTGTAATTCACTTTCGGAACTCGGTCCTTATATTTCGTTGGGTTTGCACCCCTGTATGATATATTGGTCGTATTCCCTCGAATCGATGTCCGAGCGACAGTTCGAGTACCATTTTCTTTAGAACTGAACCTCATATAGTGAACCATAGAGCTCACCCTTTAGAGCCATGCCAAAATGCTATCCGTTTAGTGGTAACCCTTTTAGGCCTTGTTTGATTTATATATGTCTTTGCTTGATGTTTGCATGCTTTGTATGTATTTTAATTTGCTTTGATTTATTGCATTATTTAATTTTTATCATTTAATTTATTTGATCTGTTTATTATATTACCATACTAACTTGTTTTTTTTTGTCTTTTTGCTTCTTCTTTTTCCTTTATTCCTCTTTTCTTTGCATTTATTGTTGCATCACATCATAACATGGTGTTGATTCAAGAACGGTCCAATTTGGAGGGCATTCGAGATAGGAGAGAAGTCTGTGATGTCGAGAGCGAAAATGCTACATTATCAAGTTGGGCCAAACGAAGACCGATCGAGGAAACATATTAACGAGGAGACACGTGTTGGAGGTAGAGACAACACATCTTTGATGCAGAGGCGGATCTTTATTAAAAGCTAGTGGGGGGCACGGTCCCAAAGCTTGAAAATTTTATATTTAGTCTTCTTAAAAAATTTAAAAATTTAAATTTGGCCCCTTCAAAATTTTTGAAAATTATTATATATTAATTTTTTTTAAAATTCAATTAAATTCTTTTCAATTCTTTTAAAAAATGGGTCTTGATAAATTTTGTTTTTTTTGAAAATTTTAATTAAAATCTTATATTTTATGAAAGTTTTAAATTAAACCCTTCAAACTTTTGGAAATATTAATTTAAGCCTACAAAATTTTTAAAAAAATTAAAAAGGCCACTTCTAACCGAATTGTCAAGATTCTCCCCTAGAGAAGAGATTCTTGTCTGCACTCTGCCGTGGATCTTTCGAACAATATAAGAGAAGAACCGACAAGGTTGCCTATCGAAATGAGACGATGCTGAAACGAAGAATACGAGCCTTGTTTCGTGAAGTCGAGATCTCAAGAAAAGATGCTAACCATTATCTGTAATTCATTTTCGGCTTCTTGCAATCAGACATCTTCTCCGTTAAACGAAACTCTTTCTAAGGGCTATTCGAGAATCAACACCTCTTTCGCATTCATTCTTGCATTAGGACATATTTATGTTGCCTCATACATTTTATGATGTAGCATTACATATTTCGATATTATTTAAGTTTTTAATTTTGTTCAGTAAAGCATTCATGTGCAGTCATTGCATCATTTTTTTGTTGCCACTTGGGAGGGGTACTCGCTTCAGAAAGTAGAACTCCTCATCAGTACAATTGAGAACCAGTTGTGACCTATGGCATCAATTATTCCAAAACCCATTGGTTACCGGTTGATTAAGTCTACGGTTCTCCAAGAAAGAAAGAGAAATCAAAGGACCTACATTTTAGTCTGACTTCTTTTACTTATCGAGTTGCCACAAGCTTCAACCTAAAATACCTCTGCCCGAGAAGAAAATTTAATTCAACACAATGGGGGCATATGCAAGCCACCCCATGAATTTGAGAGCAAACCTTGGAGATGATCATGTTGGGGTTTAGCAAGTCTGATAGAAATGTTGTCATAACGTGCTTAAACATGGTAAAGTTTAAGACAATGGATAATTCTAATGCCCATCAAAAATCCATTTTTACGAATGGTCAAAGGAAAATAAAACCTTTAGAAAAATCCAATTTCATGATTGGTATAAACTGATTGTACCTAGGGAAATGGTAGTATGGTACATCTAGCCCAGAACAAACGGCTACCGGTAAAGGCAACTCAAAACTGTTGATCCCTGTGCATTTGGGAAAATGCAAAAGAAATCTATGAGCTAAGCTGTAGATTTTTTTAAAAATCAAATGTCAGAGTGTAATTATTTTTTTCATAATGAAAATTTTATTTTGTTATTCAAAAAACATTTTTTGCATTCTTTGATTTTATACATTTCATTCATTGTTATGGGATAGTTTTTGTTTTTCCATCCACACATATATCATTTTTTGTCGAGTACCTAAATATTAATTCCAAAAGTAACTTTAATTCCGAGCAGCTTATTGTTGCGCGTAATAAGTGCTACGCAATTGTGCAAGTATACACGTTGCAAGTTATAGTATAAAAGATATAGTCTCCACAGGGATTGGTGCCACTTCAAGAATCTAGTCTCTTGCACTGTAAAAAGTAAAAACACAAATAAAGGAATATAGGAGTTTTAAATAATAACTAATCTAGAAAGCAATAAAGTAAATGAAAAGATGAGATCAAATGAGAGAGAGATAGGCCAGGTTATCGTGAGTCGAGGTGTGATAGCCGATTGGATCGTCTTGGTAAAAGAGTGCACGGGCAACTCAGTTGCCGTGGCAACTTGCACAACGGGGTTGCCTTGGCAACTAATCGATGGTTGCCTGGGCAACTACTTGGGCGTCTGGGCAGCAACCTTCAACGTTCGGCAGAGCGTTCTTCAATGGTTTCTTCTTATCCCTAAGTCCAAACTCTAGCTACTTGTGCATGCCTTGATAATACATCCCTGCGTGAATCAAGGGTGAACAACAACCAATCTTGCGCTCCTCTTAGCCGTTGAAATCCTTGACTTATTCCTAAGCCGGATTAATCTTCACCATCAATAGATTGAATAAAGATCATATTCATTCGTTTCTTGAATCTAACTCTCCCGATATTAGATAAATAGATGAAATCACGAGATCCTCTCCCAATTCACTCGCAAACAAGAATAAGAACCAAGAATGAATAAACCTTGAATAGAAAAGTGCAGACTCTTATTACCTAAACAAAAACCAATAGTTTCTCACAACCACAAAACACAATAACCATAGCCAAATAGATATAGTTCATGGCTAGGTTCCAAAGAAACAAGAGATAATTAATCCCTAGCATGAACCCAATCGAACAAGAAAGAAAAGATGAAGAAGGAGGCTTGTCGAAATCCTCCTTGCCCTAGATGCTTGTCGAAAATTCTCTCCTTTTGCCCTCCTTGATGCTTGTCGAAATTCCCCTCTCTTTGCTCTCTCTGGACTTGTCGAAATTCCCCTCTCTTGCTCTCTCTATGGATTGTCGAAATCTCCTTCTCATTTATAGGGCTAGGCCAAAGTCCTTCGTTGAGGAGGAAGTTAAGTTGAAATTAAATTATCTTTAAAGAATATAATTCTTTATTATAATTGTATTCCTACTAGAACTTCTCCTATCTTCTTGGAATTTAATTCTTCTTTAATCTCTGCATGGAAATCAAATTCCTTTGGGTTTGGGCTTTGCTCCACGTCATCTTGGGCTTGTCTAGTCATCAATTTCGACTACCATATCACCTTTGCTCTTGTCGACAATTGCCATGGCAACTGGCTCGGCGTCTCCTTCATGCATTGCCCTGGCAACTAGCACTAGCCTTGCTTTGGCAAGTGATCCTGCACATACACACAAAACACACCAAAGCAGCATTTTTTCCCACAAGAAACTACCAAGTTATGTAATCAAGCTCAACGATGGAAGGAAACATAGATTAATGCATGAATGGCTAATTATGCAACTAATATGGGCCTAAGTCTAACAATAATAGGAGTAAAGAGGGTAAGAAAAATAGTACTTTTGAATACTTATCACACCCTCAAACTCGAACTATTGCTTGTCCTCAAGCAATGCAAACTCATAATTACCTGCCAAGACTTCAATTTTCATAAACTTAGCTTTGAACTTGATTTCAATTCTCTGAACCGGAGCACAAAGTATGATTGGCTTTTTATTTTTTCGGAAAACTTAAGAATTACTCGGAATCAAACTATAATGCTTGTGAGTGTGTGCGGAGTTGTGTGCAAGTTGATTTTTCGGATTCTATGCAAACAATAGGTTTTCAAATTACTTCATTGGGTTCTTTTTAACATGTTTTAACTAGAGCCAGTTTTGGGCACCTCTAGTGTTTTGTTTTTAGTTTTCTTAAGTTAATTTATTCGACTAGGGTCAGTTTCGGGCACCTCTAGCTATTAATTTTTTTTAACACATACTAGAGCCAGTTTCGGGCACCTCTAGCGATCAATTTTTTTGCACATGCTAGAGCCAATTTCGGGCACCTCTAGCAGTCATCCAATTTTTATCCTAATCCCCCAATTTGTTAATTATCAACCTAAGTTCACTAGAATTCCTTAAATCAATCAAACCACAACAGTGTTTCTTCAAATTTAGCATCATAGTAAAATTCTAAGTTTTTCCATGGTTATCCTAGAATAAAAATTCTATCAATTAAGTGCATTGGCAAAGTCATCATCGGATATTCATCAAATCTAAGCAATTCTTGTTCCTATTAAAGGTATGGCAAGCAATTTATGTATCCTAAATGTAATACTTAAGATGAATGTAACTAAACATGGTAACTACTAATAACAATCCCCCCCAAACTCGAGTGAGGCATTGTCCTCAATGCATGCATTAAAAAATAAAAATAAAAATAACGAAAAAAATAAAATGCATACGAGGACTTACTCCGAGAGTTCGTCATCGTAGATGATTAGTTTCATTTTGGTCGGTGTCTTGATTCTCTTGCTTGCACGCGATGGTTGTTTCCTTGTTGCCGGTGGTGGAATCGATCCTCGTACGGGGTTGTCCTCATCGTCCTCTCCATCCATGTCATTGGCTTTTCGTTTGGAGGATTCAATTGGTGCGGTCTTTGTTGGTGCAATGGAGGACTCGTCCGAATCTGAAAAATCAGAAAATGATTCCGTAGGAGTTGATTCGGGCATAGGTGCTTTACCATTGGCTTTTGTAGTGGTTGCCGGGATGTCTTTAGCTTTGGTTGCCGTGGCATCTTCAAGGTTGGTTGCCATGGCGTCAGCTTGTGCATGCACGATGTAGGTTGCCGCGGCATCATCTTTTGTGGTTGCCGTGGTGACTACTTCATTGGTTACCGGGGCAAGGATCTCGGCAGTAAATTTCCTTAGCATAGTGGTTGTGAGTCTTGTTCTGAAAAAGAAAACAAAGAAAACCTGAAAACTAAAGATAATGAAGAAAAATAAAATATCTCCTAAAAATAAAAATGAAAATTAAAAGAAAAAGAAAAAAAAAGAAAAAGAAAATATTGAAAGGAGAGCATGATCATGCATCTCCTAAGTTGACCACTTCTTTGTTACGTTCCACATGGGCACCATTGTAGTGCTTCAATCTTTGTCCATTAACCTTGAATTCATGGTTGTCAGAGATGGACTTGATTATCACAGCACCATGGGAGAATGGTTTGACGACTTCGAATGGTCCCGACCATCTTGATTTCAGCTTTCCCGGGAAAAGTTTTAGCCGAGAATTGAATAGGAGAACTAGTTGCCCTGACGTGAATTGTCGCGACAATAGTTTTTTGTCATGCCATCGCTTTGTTTTCTCCTTGTAGATTCGTGCATTGTTATAGGCGAGTGCACGGAATTCTTCTATCTCATTGAGGTCCAACAAATACTTTTGTCCGGCACTTTCCCAATCCATATTCACGGTCTTGATTGCCCAGTATGCCTTGTGTTCGATTCCCACCGGTAGATGGCATGTTTTGCCATAGACAAGTCGAAAGGGGGACATACCTAAGGGTTTTTTGAATGCGGTGTGATATGCCCAAAGTGCGTCGTCTAGTCTTAATGACCAATCCTTCCTAGAGGGATTTACAACCTTCTCGAGTATACCCTTCAATTCCCGGTTGGAAATTTCTGCTTGCCCGTTGGTTTGTGGGTGATATGCCGTGGCGATCTTGTGTGATATGCCGAAGTGTTGCAATATCTTGGCAATTAGTCTGTTGTCAAAATGCTTGCCTTCGTCACTGATAATTGCTCTCGGCATCCCAAACCGTGTAAATATGTTTTTCTACAAGAATTGTTGCACGGTCTTGGAATCGTTGTTGGGAACTGCAGCTGCCTCCGCCCATTTAGACACGTAGTCGACGACAAGTAGAATGTAGAGGTTGCCGAATGAAGATGGGAAAGGTCCCATAAAATCGATCCCCCACACATCGAATAATTCTACCTCGATGATGTTCTGGAGTGGCATCTCATGTCGTCTAGAGATATTGCCCGTCCTCTGGCAACAATCACATTGCTTGTAAAAGTCTTGGGCATCTTTGTACAACGTTGGCCAATACAAACCAGATTGCAAAACTTTGGCCGCGGTATGAGTTCCTCCAAAATGTCCTCCATAGGGTGAAGAATGGCATTGCCGGAGTACATTCTGTTGCTCTTCTTCAGGGACACATCGGCGTATAACCTGATCTGCACATTGTTTAAACAAAAGAGACTCATCCCAAAAGTAATGCTTAGCATTATGGTGGAACCGCTTCTTCCCTTGGTGAGTAATGCCATAAGGTAAAATACCACAAACAAGGAAATTAACTAAATCTGCATACCAGGGTAATGCCGAGGCATGTGCTGCCGTGGCTACTGCTCCCAAAATTGCCGAAGCGTGCACGTCAAAGGCTGCTGCGGCGTCGAGGGTTGCCGAGGCATGCGCGTCCATGGTTGCCGAGGCAACTAAAAGTTGTTCATCCAGGAATGCATTGTATATCTCTAGATCTGCGTCCTCCTCCCTATTGCGTTCCAAACGTGATAAGTGATCGGCCACTTGATTTTCTGTTCCTTTCCTATCCTTAATTTCAATATCAAATTCTTGTAAAAGTAATATCCAACAAATCAAACGAGGTTTGGCATCCTTTTTAGCAAATAGATATTTGATTGTCGAATGGTCCATATGAACAATTACCTTTGTACCAATCAAATAGGATCGGAACTTGTCAAATGCGAAAACTACAGCTAGTAACTCTTTCTCCGTTGTTGTGTAATTCACTTGAGCACTATTAAGAGTTTTACTAGCGTAGTATATCACATGGAAGGTCTTACTTGTGCGTTGGCCTAGGACTGCTCCTACCGCGAAATCACTTGCATCACACATGAGCTCAAAAGGTAGCGTCCAATCTGGTGGAACGACAATGGGTGCCGATGACAGCTTTTTCTTTAGGGTTTCGAATGCTTGGGTGCAAGAATTATCAAAATCGAAGACTTTATCTTGTTCAAGCAAATTGCACAAGGGTTTAGTGATTTTAGAAAAATTATGAATGAACCTCCTGTAAAAACCTGCATGTCCAAGAAAGCTTCGAATTCCTTTAACCGAACTCGGTGGAGGTAATCTCTCGATCACGTCCACCTTGGCTTTGTCTACTTCAATTCCCTTGGATGAAATCTTGTCGCCAAGCACTATTCCTTCATCTACCATAAAATGGCATTTCTCCCAATTGAGGACTAAATCAGTTTCTTCACATCTTACCAACACCCTCTCTAAATTGTCGAGACAGCTGTCGAAGTCATTACCAAAGACAGAAAAATCATCCATGAAGATCTCAAGGAAGTCTTCGACCATGTCTGAAAAGAGCGCCATCATGCATCTTTGGAAGGTTGTCGGGGCGTTACACAATCCGAATGGCATCCTTCGAAAGGCATAAGTACCGATGGGCATGTGAAGGTTGTCTTTTCTTGATCTTCTGGTGCTATGGCAATTTGATTGTAACCTTAATAACCATCAAGAAAATAATAAAAGGGTTTACCTGCAAGACGGTCAAGCATTTGATCAATAAAGGGTAATCGGAAGTGATCTTTCCTAGTGGCTTTGTTTAGCTTTCGATAATCCATACAAACCCTCCAACCGGTCACAGTCCTGGTTGGAATGAGTTCATTGTTTTCATTACTTACCACCGTTATACCTCTCTTTTTCGGTACGCATTGTACCAGACTTACCCGTGTACTATCAGAGATAGGGTATATAATGCCGGCGTCAAGCCACTTGATGATTTCTTTCATTACAACCCCTTTCATGGCATGATTCAGTCTCCTCTGGGCCTCAATTGAAGGTTTGTGACCATCTTCCAACAAAATCTTGTGCATGCACAATGCGGGGCTAATTCCCTTCAAGTCGGCAATCATCCACCCTGTTGCCTTTTTGTGTAGCTTCAACATCTTGATCAGCTTCTTTTCCTGCTCAAGCTGTAACTTAGAAGAAATAATTACAGGCAATGTATTATCGGTTCCTAAGTATGCATATTTTAGTTGCTCTGGCAATTGTTTGAACTCAAGAATCGGTAGTTGTTCAATAAAGGGTTTTTCGAGCTTACCTTCCTTACCTGAGTAATCCAGTGGTTCAAAGTATGTACCTGGTCGATTGACTAGCCAATTTGCCTCTTCTTGTTGTTCCCCATCGACCGATTTTTCATACTCCTCAGGTTTCTTTTGATCAGCAATGTAGTTGCTGAGGCAACTAAATTCCTCGTCGAAGTTAAACTCTGCCGTGGCATGAAGAAGTTGGCATTCTTCTGGATCATCGGCATGCCTTAGTGTTTGGAACACATTTAGTTTAACTTGCTGGTCATTCACCCTCATTGTGAGTTCTCCCTTTTCAACATCGATCAAGGTTCTCCCTGTTGCTAGGAATGGTCTCCCGAGAATGATGGGTGCATGCTCATATGCTTCACAATCCAAAACAATAAAGTCAGCGGGAAAAATAAATCCCTGTTGCTAGGAATGGTCTCATCTCGGTCCTGTTAATAAAAGCATCAGTTCTTTTTATGAAATTATTATTCTCAACCATATAAGATTCAGTTTTCATCCTAAAAGCATTTAGAGAATTTTCCAAAGAACTAGATGTCATCGGTTGTTGTCGCGCAAATCTGTTGTCGTGGCATATTCTCTTTGGAATCCCGATGCTTGTGCATTCGATTGTTCGGTTTAGAGCATTGTTGGGATTACTCCATGAAAAATTTGGGTGCTTCTTCCAAGCTGGATTGTATGTATTGGACATCACATTGTTGTTCCGATTGTAATTCCCACATAGAAGCTGGATTCCGGATTCTGCATACATTCAGAAGAATTATGGTTATCACCACATAACTCATAAAAAAGAATCCATTACCTTGACCTCATGTGTGTTGTTTGGTTTTTGCATGTTCTGGACCATCTTGGTTAGAGTGGCCAATTGTGCCGAAATTGAATATGATGATCCTAGTTCATGTATTGTGGCTTGGCGTCTAACTCCTCCTCTTCTAGTAGATGGGAATTGATAATCATTCTTGGCCAGCCTGTTTAAAATTTGCATTGCTTCTTCCGGCGACTTATCTAGGAGTATGTCGTTTGCCGAGGCATCTAGCATCATCCTTGTTGGTGTATTCACGGCGTTGTAAAATAGTGTTACTTGAGTCCACACCGGGAATCCGTATAGGGGGCATTTGTGTAGAAGTTCTCTATATCGCTCCCAAGCCTCGTACATGGATTCAACATCTGCCTGCCGAAAAGAAGTAATGTCGTTCGGCTTATCGATTAAATTTGTAGGATTAAACCGAGCAAGGAAATCACGACAAAGATTGGTCCAAGATGCTATTGATCCGCAGAATGCTATTCAACCATGCTTTCGCCCTATCCCTCGGTGAATAGGGGAATAATCTTAATCGTAAGACATCGGGGTGACTCGTGTATTTTGAACGAGTTGCAAATCTCGAGGAAAGATTTCAGATGTTGTCGTGCATCTTTGATTCTTTGAGCCGCCAAATTGACCAATTGTGTTGATCATATTAAACATTACCGGTTTTAACTCAAAGTGGTCGGCTTCAATTTCAAGTGCGACAACTCCTGGATTAAGTCCATCAAGATCTTCTTCAAGATAGTCTCGAATAGTTCTGTTTCGTGCAAGAATCACTCCTCCTCCTGCTAGAACATCTTGATTCATATTGCCGTCTTGATTAGCCATTGCTACTCTTATCCTTCGTCTAAGTCTTTGTAAGGTTCGTTCGATTTCTGGATCAAAGGGATATTCTGGTGTAGTCGGTCTCGCCCTGGTCATATACCAATGCAAAACCAAAGTTTGTTAACCCTTTGAATCTTAAACAAGAAAAGTAAAAAGAAAGTGCAAGAAAAATAAAAACAAAGTCGCTATTGCCAATCCCCGGCAACGGTGCCAAAAACTTGTTGCGCGTAATAAGTGCTACGCAATTGTGCAAGTATACACGTTGCAACTTATAGTATAAAAGATATGTCTCCACAGGGATTGGTGCCACTTCAAGAATCTAGTCTCTTGCACTGTAAAAAGTAAAAACACAAATAAAGGATTATAGGAGTTTTAACTAATAACTAATCTAGAAAGCAATAAAGTAAAAAAAAGATGAGATCAAATGAGAGAGAGATAGGCCAGGTTATTGTGAGTCGAGGTGTGATAGCCGATTGGATCGTCTTGGTAAAAGAGTACACGGGTAACTCAGTTGTCGTGGCAACTTGCACAACGGGGTTGCCTTGGCAACTAATCAATGGTTGCCTGGGCAACTAGTTGGGCAACTACTTGGGCGTCTGGGCAGCAACCTTCAAGGTTCGGCAGAGCGTTCTTCAATGGTTTCTTCTTATCCCTAAGTCGAAACTCTAGCTACTTGTGCATGCCTTGATAATACATCCCTGCGTGAATCAAGGGTGAACAACAACCAATCTTGCGCTCCTCTTAGCCATTGAAATCCTTGACTTATTCCTAATCCGGATTAATCTTCACCATCAATAGATTGAATAAAGATCATATTCATTCGTTTCTTGAATCTAACTCTCCCGATATTAGATAAATAGATGAAATCACGAGATCCTCTCCCAATTCACTCGCAAACAAGAATAAGAACCAAGAATGAATAAACCTTGAATAGAAAAGTGCAAACTCTTATTACCTAAACCAAAACCAATAGTTTCTCACAACCACAAAACACAATAACCATAGCCAAATAGATATAGTTCATGGCTAGGTTCCAAAGAAACACAAGATAATTAATCCCTAACATGAACCCAATCGAACAAGAAATAAAAGATGAAGAAGGAGGCTTGTCGAAATCCTCCTTGCCCTAGATGCTTGTCGAAAATTCTCTCCTCTTGCCCTCCTTGATGCTTGTCGAAATTCCCCTCTTTTTGCTCTCTCTGGACTTTTCGAAATTCCCCTCTCTTGCTCTCTCTGGACTTGTCAAAATTTCCCTCTCTTGCTCTCTCTATGGATTGTCGAAAACTCCTTCTTATTTATAGGGCTAGGCCAAAGTCCTTCTTTGAGGAGGAAGTTAAGTTGGAATTAAATTATCTTTAAAGAATATAATTCTTTATTATAATTGTATTCCTACTAGAACTTCTCCTATCTTCTTGGAATTTAATTCTTCTTTAATCTCTGCATGGAAATCAAATTCCTTTGGGTTTGGGCTTTGCTCCACGTCATCTTGGGCTTGTCTAGTCATCAATTTCGACTACCATATCACCTTTGCTCTTGTCGACAATTGCCATGGCAACTGGCTCGGCGTCTCCTTCATGCATTGCCCTGGCAACTAGCTCGGCGTCTTCTTCATGCATTGCACTGGCAACTAGCTCTAGCCTTTCTTTGGCAAGTGATCCTGCACATACACACAAAACACACCAAAGCAACATCTTTTCCCACAAAAAACTACCAAGTTATGTAATCAAGCTCAACGATGGAAGGAAACATAGATTAATGCATGAATGGCTAATTATGCAACTAATATGGGCCTAAGTCTAACAATAATATGAGTAAAAAGGGTGAGAAAAATAGTACTTTTGAATACTTATCACTTATGTTTAGAGGAAAGTAAGTACTGCAAGGACAATGCAAGTGTGAACATCTTCTGTTCTATTTAGGCAGACGAGGGGAACAAAACGAGTGTTCAGATAATGGGCATATCCCATTGAGTGAATTCCCCTCTCAGGCATTTGTTGTTTAAGATCCTTGAATCGAGTGTTGCCTTAAACTTCTACCCCTAAAGATTATTTTGATATCCAAGCATGGGATGACGAATGGCATTCCTTCAAATCCCTTCACAAATAATAAAATAATATATATCCATTTGTTGTCCCCCTTTGAGCCTGATCATTTTTTTAGTTGGACCCCAAACCAAGGATCGCCCCCACATTGGGGGTAAAAGGACGAAAATTTTGTCAGCAAATTAAGGCCGCCCAATTTTGACCACATTACAAAGATGGTGCTTCATGAATAAGCGCAAGAAATAAGAATCGATGTATTGGATTCAAAGACCAGAGAAACATCAGAATAAGTCGGTAAGAGAAATTTTTGCTCGAAAGGACTGGCTAAACCAATTTGAAAGTTTGCCAATAAGAAGGTTGACACAGTCAAGATTTAAAGCGCCAAGTCAGAATATACAATAAAGGACATTTAAAGCCTTGAAGATTTAATTACATTTGAATAAGAAGAGCTTCAATATTCAGTCAAGGATGTAAGCTACACGAGAAAAGAAAACAAACTCTAAAGTGAAAACCCAAAAATGGGTAGTCTAGAGTGATCCAATGAATATATTGATCTATGTGAGTATACCCCAATTCAAGCAATACACGAATAAGGTTTTGATTGGAACTTTATACGAACTTTGGTGGATCGATCACCTTTGAAATACACGTCAATGCCGACCTAAGACGCAAATCTGTCCATAACCGCACATTCCAAGGCTACAAGAGAAGGAAATGAACTCTAGGATAAAAACTCAGAAATGGGCAGTCTAGAGCGATCCAAGAAATAAATCAAAGAAGTTTTTATTTGAGCACATTCTGGTCAACAAGTGCAGAGAAGATATTTCACCAAGAAGAAATGATCATTGGTTTCATCACCATTAAACATTTATTTGGGCCTATATATCATTTTTTTTATAACCGTGAGCCATACCCTACATTACAAGCCTACAAAGACCATTCAGATCATATGTGGATATTTGAATTGAATACTTTTGTCTTCAGATCACATCCTGCCTATAAGGGTTAACCTTTCTTCAAGGAACGTCAAGCTTCAAGTGCCTGGTCGACACCTAAATGAGGGAATGATAGGGTATCGTGAGTTAGTGAGGTCAAAAGACCCATTAAATGGGATAGAAATTAGGTATGAGAAATGTTCTTCTCAGAAGCCTAATAGCCCATAAAAGACTTCACATGTACACGTATCTCTGCAACATTCGCGGTCCTTTAAACATAAGTTTCACTTAAGTTGATCTTTGTCAATTTGAAACAAATGCACTCTTGCACTCAATATTCGGGTATCTAATTTTGATCTCATTGTTACAAGTTTTTTTTCCAAAATTAATTATTTTCTCTGGCTTATTTTCATAAGTTTTTGAATTGAAATGAGTTTAAAGCCCTTTTTGCCCTAAAATTTGAAAATAGAGCAGACTTTACACAATTTTTGCATTAAAATAAGATTTTAAAACTCATCTTCATAGTATTTTCATTAAAATGAGTTCAAAGCATTTGTTGCCCTAAATTTTGAAAATAAGGCTAACTTTACATGATATTTTTTTCATTAAAATAAGATTTTTAAACTCATCTTCATAGTTTCTGCATTAAAATGAGTTTAAAGCATTTCTTCGCCCTAAGAGTTGAAAAAAGGGACAAAACCTTGCATCACAAATTTAAGAATGAGAAAAATTAGTGGGATGCCATTGTCCACATGACGAGATTTGTACATAGGATTCCAAATCAGTGTGGACCAAAAAAGGTACATAGCCTAAAAATTTTGACTATTGAGCAAGCTAAAAATTAGTTCAAAGAGAACAAAGTTGAACAACAAAATTTTAGGGCAAATTTTGTTGGGGCAAGAGAATGGCCAATTCATTTAGTGGCAGAAACATTTCAGAACCATAACTCACAGACATTAAGTTGAGCAAGGTATGAAGAGTAATCCGAAGTGGGAACTTGAAAAAACTTTAGAGAAAAAGATTATGAAGATTTAAACCCAACTTTAAGATAGGTTATATTAGCTGCAGAAAAAGCTTCAATACAAGAAACCTTGAATTTCCTCGAAGATGAGCTCACCCCAAGTGGTCCGTAATTTGCATCATTCATGCATAATGAGTAGTTAGACATCCTTAAGTTGGGGGCACGCTAACCCACATCATTAATTTATTTTGTCTATTTTTAGAAAATCATTAAAGACATCAATTGAGGAATGAAGAAATTCGTAATGAGAAGAACAACTTCAGATCTCGGAGAATGAAGAATTTCAAATGAGAAGAACATCTTCAGACTCAAAACTTTGGCAGAAGATTGAAGAAATTCATAATGAGAAGAACAACTTCAACCTCCAGCAATTTCAATTAAGGAATGAAAATTTTCAAATGAGAAGAACAACTTTAGACCTCAGAGAATGAAGAATTTCAAATGAGAAGAACAACTTCAGACTTCAAACTTTACTAGAAGATTGAAGAATTTCCTAATGAGAATAACAATTTCAAGCTTCAGACAACCAGTAAGACCTTCAGTGCATGGCTTTAATACCGTTCGAGCATCCGTAAGACCTCTAGTGCAAGGTGATTTGAGCAACCAGTAAGACCTTCAGTGCTTGGCTTTAATATAGTTCGAGCATCTATAAGGCCTTCAGTGCAGGGTGATTCAAGCAACCAATAAGACCTTCAGTGCATGGTATTATGACCTTCAGACCATCAGTAGACCTCCAGTGCTTGGTGATTTGGGAAAATTAGTATCATCCGGACATCAGTAAAACCCTCAGTGCTTGGTGATTTGGGCAATTATTAAGACTTCCAGTGCATAACTCCAAGACTTTTGAGCCATCAGTAGGACTTTCAGTGCGTGGTGATTCGGGATCAAAACCGGGAAGTAAGACAAAATTAGTGTTTTTTTTTGTCTTTGCTCTATTCTTGTGTTACAAGAATAAGCAAAGAGGGGCAGTTGTAATCATTAATTTTTTTTGGGTTTTGTTATATTCAGATATTATTATTTTTTGAGTATTATTAATATTTATTATTATTTTTAATTATTATTAATAACATTAACAACTATTGAAATAAAAAACATATCATAAATCTAATAACATCAACCAATATTAATTAATGTCAGTCCATAAACTACAAACCCATTTAAAATTACAATTGACCCAATGCCCTATCTATATACACTGGCCCGTTTGGCCTAAAATCTAAACCTAAAAACCCTAAACCCTAATAACCTAATCTAATATCTTTTCCCCTCTATATTGCAGCCGCCCAAAGATTTGAGCCGTTGGATCAGCACTGGCCCGTTTGGCCTAAAATCTAAACCTAAAAACCTTAAATCCTAATAACCTAATCTGATATCTTTTCCCCTCTATATTGCAGTCGCCCAAAGATTTGAGCCGTTGGATCAGATCTGATCCAACGGCCTAGATGGAACCAACAAAGACCATCTGGCTGCCTCACTCGCGCGTGGAGCTCACCGTTGCGCCCGTTCGTCTATGCCACTCGCCCACGCGCCCGATTATTCGTCTCCTCGTCCACGTGGCACGACCGCCGGCGATCACGCCGCCATCACCGACTTTCTTCAACCGCTGCCTGCAAAGAAAATGACAACAATATTTTTAAAATGGGATTCTCAAATCCAATCAAATAATCATCAACAATATATTAGGTTGTTTTTTATTATTATGCAGAAATGTAAATCAGATATATATATATATATATATATATATATATATATATATATGAGGCAAATCATTTGTAAAAACCAATTGTGAATCAGCAATAAAAAAATCTAAAAAAAGCCTCAATCTTTCGAGGTAATTTTTTTTATCTTTCATTCTTTTTTTTAGTTCGAACAGATCTAACAAATAAAAAAGTAAAATAAAAAAGGATAAAGGGGGTTACCTGAGTCTCGGGTCGTCGTTGCATGCGACGGCCGGCACTTGATCTTCCCTTTGCCGGTGACAAGCCATTTGTTTTAGAACCGAATAGGGTGAACCGGTGAAGATTAGGATTTTTTAAAAGAGAGGATTCAATTTAAAGTTCGAGTTCGATTTTTTTAAAGATTTTTCTGGGTTTTTCCAAATTTTGACGCCGATGTACGACGACGCAATGCCGGAATCTAAAAAATTCATGGCGGAGCGTGGCGGTTGTGATGAACAACGGTAGGTGTTCATCTTTTTAAATTTCAGAGAGTTTTCTCTATTTTTTTATGTTTGGGTTTCAAATGAGTTTAAAAAAATGTCTTATATACCAGGCTAGTTTTAAAAATGGGATATTTAACCTTTTTAAATCCTTTCGCCCTATTTTTTTTACTCCGCCAAACCTCTTATTTTCATTTCTTACATTTCAGTCACCATTTTCAAATCAGCTTTGTTTCTCTTTTAATTTGGCCCTCAAATTTGCTTTTGTTTCAATTAAGTCCCGAGATCGAAGGGTGAAATTCCCTTTTTAATCCCTCTTTTGTGTTGGTTTATTTATTTATATGCCCTTTTATTTTATTTTATTTTAATGCAGTATGTTATGTATATATATAGTATCATTTTATACATTACGTTACAAATGTTATATTAAATGTTATATGATATATTTATTATATTATTATGTATATAATATTTTATCCATTTTTTTACTGTTTATATGCATTTTCTTTTCTTATCTCATGCGTTTGTTATGTTGTGTATATATTTCATCCATAATATTTTATCTATACTATATAATATTATGTTATACGTATGTTATCTATATCTATATCTATATTATGCATATTTTACTATATGCTATTTATGAATATTATAGTGTGTTATTTGTATTGTGGTATACATATATGTTATGTGTATATATTTAAATGTGTATAATTATATCATGCTTATATTTATTTGTCATCATATTTATTTTTTACATGCATACTTTCATTTCATTAACTTTTTAAAACCTAGCTCTCATTCCGGTATTCTAGTGGGAGTGTCATCCCGGTCTCCGGGTGTCATCCCTTTTGGTACCGTGAATCGAGACATTTTTAAATTGTCATACATATATGCATTTTCAGTTTTTAAATTAAATTAATTTTAATTAATTTTAATAAATACGATACAAATCCTTTGATACCAATTTTGAGCGTAGCGGGGTGCTAACCCTTCCCTGTACGTAACCGACTCCGAACTCGTTTTCTCTGGTTTTATTTTTTAGGTGTTCGGTGTACCAATTTTAGACGATCGGTGGCGATTCCAAATATGACCCACTCCCTTTATTTAAAAATACGAGTTTTTTCCAAAATTTCACTAAATTAATTTTTTTAAAAAGATAAACTTGAAATTTTTTTTAGTCTCTACATGTGTTCATCAGGCTATACTGATGTTTAGGAAGTCTCTATTGGTGGCAGGATGAAGTTCCAGATCAGTCGTATTATGACCGCTCTATATGGGATGTGCTAAACTTTTTCCTTTGCTCCTTTTCTCTTAAATTCAGTGATGAAATGGTTTTGACTTTTGAGATTGTGCTTTTGGCACCATGAGCTGAACTTTGTAGTCTTGAATTGCCGCACATATTTCATTTCGAAGAATTAAGGCGATATTCGGCATTAAAGGAGCTGGTTGAATCCCTGTGTTATGGTAAAGAGCTTTTTGCATTAGTATTTGACTTGGTATGGATGGAGTTGTTAAGTCTTCGGCTCACAGATTTAGCTTTTTCTGCGTCCCTTTTTTTCCAATCTTTACTGCTTTCCTAGGCAGATGATGATTTTAGTACTTAAATCAACAAGATTTGTTTTACTTTGAGCAATGTCATACTTTAGTGATTCAAAAGTCACCATGTGCTGAAAAGGGACCATATTACAGTTTAGTATGTCTTATTCTTTCTTTTCTCATTTATTTTTCTTTTCCAGAACTAGATGGAAGAGCTTGAGAGAACTGACAATGTTTCAAAGTTGTCGGAGGAGTAAGTATAAGAATCTAGTTCTCTTTCCAATGAAGTTGGAAAAACAGAAAGTGGGAGGGGAAGGAACAAGGGGACACCGGAATCTAAACTATTATCGTTTATTGTTACACGATATCCGTATTGCACAAAAGTTTTACCATAACCGATTCGATCAGAATTAATCTCTCTTTTTTCCCCTCTCAGGTTGCTGCTTAGCATGGAGATAAGACCAGATCGACTACTCCCGGTGTAATTACAACTTGAATTGTTCTTGTATCTTTTGTTGTAGATAAAGTTGTTTTTCCCTCTAATGCTTGTGTGTATACTGGTCACAGAACAAATGGTCCTATAAACCCATCATGGGACAGATGGTTTGAAGGGCCCCAAGACTCCAAAGGTTGCAGATGCCAGATTCTATGATTTTTGGCAATCTAACATTTATTGCCAAGACATGTTAAAATGTTACAGCTTAGTTGCTATCTCAACAGATGTTTCAATTCTCTTTCAACATTGTGCAATACCCAAAACTTTGGATGAAATTTCTATTAAATGTATAATTTACTTTTTTCAATTCGGATGAAATTTGTATATCAGATACATCTACTGCAGATATGAGCTTCCAAACGGATCGTTCGTGTATGTAGCCATTTCCACATAAGATCGATATTACAAAAGCAAAATAACAGTCAAGTTATTCAGTCAAATCAACCTTTTATAAGGCATGATTTCCTGTTATTACCTCTAAGCATCAACAACTAAAACTCAGTTCCTCAAATAATCTACAATGTATGTACAGTTGGGAAGGCTAAGCTACCGCCTGCAAGAGATTTAGCTGCAATATCTTTCATGTCTCGAAACTGTCACTGGTTGAGCAGTTCCATAACTGATACAGACACTTGTAAGATCAACGAACTTGAGCAGACAAAAGGTGTCTCAGCTGGAGTAGGTGTTCCTCATCTGAAATGTTAAGGCTGAGGCGGAGATTTGTTAACAGGGACTCCTGCTCCCAAGTTATAGGACCTGAAACAAACAATGCCTCCATTGTTGACTTGTAAGCATGAAGCTCTAGTTGATGGATATCGTATACTTTGCCCGCAAGAGACAAGGGTAAGTCTCTTTTGTCACACAAAGAAGGGAATGCTGAGTCAGCATCGGAATTGTCAGGAGCGCTGTCCAATGGTTTATGAGAAATTTGGCCAACATAGTCACCATTTAAACTACAGCTAGCAACTGAGCATTGGTCACTATTTTCAGTAAACCAAACAGGTCGAGAAGAATCATAGAAACAGTGAGGAGCGGAGTCTTCCATTCTGCTATTCGTGCTAGTTGATTGCTTAATGAAGTTTTCATCAATCCCTACATGTGAGCAAGAAATATCATAAGCCTGTTTCAAATATGGAAGCGTTCTCTTAGTAGTTACATCACAGCCTCTAGAACATGGAGAAGATTTTCTTTTCTTGAAGGTTCTACCAAAGAGGGTGCCCATATTGCATTCTCCGCATTGACGAGCATAGCCTTTAGTCTTTGCTCTTATGGGCAGACATGTTGCGATATTATGAGCCTCACCCTTATGTTCGCCCCCTCTATCAATCTCTCTAGATTGCATAGTTTTGCTAAAATGCAATGAAGTCCTGAAATGCAAGCCACCAGCTTCGAATGGAACTTTTGGAGTAAAATTGTAGGCCAAGTCTTTATTCTCAACTACCTGCAATCATATGTAATCTGGTTTAGATATACCGAAGGTACAACACATTAGTTAGGACTTATCATATGAAGTTTTTTCTTAGTCTTTCTCATAATACCAAATCTTAAGAACTACTATGAAGTTCATGTTAAAATATGGAAAGGAAATTGCAGTGATACATATTTGAAAGAAACATGGTTGTAACAGATAGTCAAACTATAAATGAGAAAACAAAAAACGAACAATATCGAAGGCAACAAGCATGATGAGTATAAGCAAGCCATCACCTTCCCCGTCACTATCCACTTGTTGCCATGCCAAGCCTGCCTAATCCTTAAACTCGATGCATGGAATTCCTTAAGTTGGATGGATCCGAAGAACTTAACGACAAACCGATTACTGTTCTTCAACACTTTTGCAACCTTTGCTACCCTCCAACACTGGATATCAAACGCATCAGCTATATCCCCAACTGCCCAACTCTTAACATTTACACTCGGAGGCCGGGGTCTAACATCCTTCCCTCGCACCCTCTCCGTAACTAGTTCTGCTTCGTGGTCCACGAGCAGTTTGTACCTAACAATATAGTTGTCACCATCAGCAGAAAGTATCTCACCAGTAAACCAGGAACCGATCGGATCATGATCTCTTCTTAACACCTCCACCAAGTTCCCTTTTCTAAACTTCATATTGTTCTTACTCTAATATGCTTAATCCTGGATAAGAGTAGTAAAAACGAAAACAGAATAAATATCATATATGTGAAAACTATGATATCTGAAGGTGTTATTGTAAGGGTCAAGATAGATGCTTGAAAATCTATGGTGTGAGATTTCCAGCTAGAAACAGCAGATCCAGGGGCTCATTAAAAGTGCTGAAAAGATGAAAAAAATTGAAACTTGAGACTCAATTTATCTAAAACACATGGAGAATTCAATTTTGAAAAGATGAAATCATTAATCTTGAAGAACTCTCTTGTATCAGAATCAAATCTAAATCAATTCATTAAAAAAAACAAGGAAACTTACAAATAAAATTGATTCTACAAACAGGCATATTCTACACCAGACTCATATGAACTCATGAAAACCAGGAGGGGTTCGATCAACAATCAAGTTTTAGCAATCCTCAAAAACACCCACAAACTATATTAATTTTCCATTTTTTTAATCTTTAAAAAGAAATTAAAAAACCAATAGTCCAAAAAAGGAAGAACTGACACTTACCCAGAATTTCATATCTTATAATTAAAAACTATATACTAAAATAAGAACAGACCGAACCATATAAAATTTACAACCAACACAGAGCTTTATTTTCAATTCAAAACTTAAATTAATTGAATGAGACTGACCTGAGAGTAAAAGAGAAGAGATGGAAAACGAACAGGATGAAGTCATGAACGCATCTTTACGCGAAAAATGCCTTTATTTTCGCCCTCGTTCGATTATTTTGTTTAAGTAGTACTAAATTACTATTCATTAATTAGGATTACCTAAACCTTTGGCATTGGAAGTTCAGTAGTATTCAAAAAAAAAAAAATTAACGCTTAGGTACTTATCACGTATCGACCAAACTTTTGGTTTGGGGTCTTGCCTAATTGCAATCATGGGGATCGTTCATATTTTTCATGTCTTGCAATTACGAATCTTCCTCATCATATCGTTGCGTTTCATGGAATTCATGGAACCCGGTTCACGGAGCTTCATACGAATTAATCTAGACCGATTCACGTTACACACGTGGCTTTGGTAGATGAGTCTCTCGCGAAGATTTTTTAGATACACAAGGTCTCGAACTTGAAACCTGCTTAAACGATACTGAGCTAGTTACCACTTGGACCAACCCTCATTGATTAAATATTATTATTTTATATTCTCTCGTCCCATTAAATTTATCACTTATGAATTATTAGTAGACAAAATTTTAAATTTTATATCATATTTAATTTAAATGTCAAATTATTAAACTTTATAAAATATAATTTTAAAACTACTTGATTTAATTTTTTAAAATATATATTATCAATAATAAAAAGTCAAATTTAAAAAAATGACCACAAAAGGTCGATAAATACAATTTTGATACAACATAAAAAATATTCGTTTATTAAACTAAATAAACGAATATAAAACAAATATTTTATGTTCATTTATTAAACGAGTAAGTTTGAATAATGGTGTATATAAAAAAATTCATTTATAAGTTCTTTTAGTAGTCATTTTATTTAAATTTATTTTTTTCAAATAAAAGATACTTAAAAATCATTTATGTTTATTTTATTTATATATAATATAATTGTTAATATTTATATTTGATTTTATACTTAAAAATAAGAAATATATTTAGTAATTTTTATTTTTTTATAAAATCTTTAACTATTATAAATTTAATTTATATTAATTTTTATAATTGAGTCAGAATAAATTTTAATATTATTATTAAAATAAAAATGAGATTATGATGTTCCCATGAATACCTCACTTCTAAAAGGATAAGGTCCAAAATCAAGTTGATAGAAAAGTACATAAGTAGAGGCTGTTTCTCATGTGTCATGATTAGTTTTCATCAAAGGCGCACTAAAAGGCCTAGCTGACGACCAAGAATCATGCTATTGCTATGACCATGGTATTCAGAATAGGATAGGACTTCCTTATTTTAAAATTTTAACATAATTTTGTTTAAAAAATTAACAAAACTGAACCATTGATTGCTCTTAATAGTAAAAATAGAATATTTTTTTTAGGTGATTTAAGTTTGAGCGGTTACATTGTAAAGTGTGTGTGGGTTTATCCAGATATAAAATTAGATTAAATTAGTAAATTTTTAAGTTTGAAGAGTTAAATTAAATTGATTGAATTAAGACAAAATTAGTAAAATATATAGGTTATATGGACTAAAAGTGTTATTATACTATGTCACAATAGACGTTGTTTCAATTTTAACTAGATCTGACAACTTGAACTGAGACCTGAACCAATTTGCTCGACCTGAGACATGATATGAACCCGAACATGATGGTCTAAACTTGACCCGAACACGAAGCAAAACGAAATAAATTTTAGTTGAGCCAAAAATCAACCTGAATCGAAAGCAATCGGAATTTAATTTGCTCAAATATGTATGTTTTATTCTCCTTTTGTATTATATTACTAATTAACAATCACCTTTAGTAATAATTTTATCGGTTAATATCACATTTTCTTCTTTAAAATATCATCTCAATACATTTACTCAAATCGGAAAACGGCCGATTTGATATTGAACTGACCTGAAAAAGCAATCGATCAGATATTGGTCTGAACCGAAAATCAGTCGATCCGATATTGACCCGACCCGAAATTTCAACCGATCTAATATTGACCAGACCCAAAAATCAATCGATCTAATACTAACCCGACCCTAAACAACATATACTCAAATCAGACCCGATCTAAATCGAAAGCAAACTGACCCGATCTGAATGACCTAATTGTCACCTCTAATTTTAAACATAGAGTAACCTAATCATAACAAAATTTTAATTGTGACATGTTTATAATTTTTTAAAATGACATATTCATTACTAAACTTTTAATTAAGTAAGGGGTGTATTTTGATACACAGTCTGTCTAAAAAATATTATACTATACTTCTTTAAAATCTAATTTCTAACTCTAAATTCTAAACCCTACAACTTAAACTCCTAAACCTTAAACCTTAAATTAATTTCTTATACACTAATTTAACAAGTTTGTGTAAATTTGTGTATCAAAGTTTTTCTTATTAAGTACCTATCGGTGTACCTATTTATTTTAATATATCGAAAATGGAAAGCTAAAACTGTGGATGAGATATTGAAAATTTAAATTTGCGTAAAGTACACAAATGCCATTAAACTATCCTAAAAATTTCAAAATATTACTAAACTTTTAAATTTGTTCCATCTAAATCAGTTCAGAAGACACCATATGAGATATGGACTGGAAAACGTCATAGTATGTCTTTTACGAAAATTTGGGGATGCAAAGCTTATGTTAAACATCAGATGTCTACAAAGCTCAAACCTAAATCTCATAAATGTAATTTTGTAGGTTATCCTAAAGAAACTAAAGGATATTATTTCTTCAATCCTATAGAGAACAAAGTATTTGTTGCTCGAACATGAATCTTCCTAGAAAGAGAATTTGTTTTCAAAA